>JAMKCH010030760.1:0-22235 GCA_023653785.1 Ophioderma brevispina | reverse complement strand
GGGGTGCTACTTCTAAACTTCTTAGTTATGATCTTGTTGGAGGAAGTATCCTGATTATATCTCCACATGGCAAATTTGTGACCCCTGAAGGGTGGTGTCAAATGAGAAGAGCAGGAAGTAACGGAATACTATTAATCAAACCAGGGGTTGAAACCTCTAAACATCTCCTGACTTATGCTCGTGGGGGTGATGGCACTCCGACGATCTACTATAGGTTCTATAGTACCGATTCGGGGGGGGGAAGGAAGGTAGGAGAGGGGGAGATAAAGGAGTGGAGGGAAGAGTAAGGAGGGGCAAGAAGAGATAATTTTATATAATTTATATTTATTTTTATATTTCAAACTTGCAAGCTTAATATCTCAACAATGGAAAATGTTGTGAACACTAGGGTGGTGTCATCAAATGAAATAGGTGGGAAGTAACCTAGTAAGGAAATTGGACGGTTTATGGCTTGCACAACTTTTTGGGGACACCCTTGACTCGCTCAGTTGCACTCTGGTGTGCTGCTTTGTCTTACAGTTAATGCGCGAAAGCAGGCGAACTTGTGGTCGAGAACGCCTGTTAAATTAATACGACTAAAACTACATTACTCGTTGTGTATTTATTATTAAAACTGGGCAGTCATTCACTAGACTTTAATCAGGTCAGGGTCATAGTTACTAACTCCAATTCTTTTGTGTGCTTGCAGATTTGTGTCCAGAAAAGCTAATCGATGAGTGTCCAGCCCATTTCTTTAGAAGTTAATCTGTATTAGTTAACATCGATCATTTCTTTGTAAGGCGTTCTTTAGAATTAGTCGTGATGCAGGCGGCCCATTGTGCCAGCGTCTCTTCAGGCTAGTCACGATAATTACTTACACAGACACATCTTGAAGCCAGGTCGTACCCTAGTAAACATCCTCTTCTTTGTTTGGTCTTGATTGTAGTTCGTCTTTTGTCCTTCTCTTGAAGGACTTTCTTTGTTGTAATCTCGGACCTTCGAGAAGGACAATTATTTTGAGTTACTTGAGTGGTATGGTGGTGCTTAACACTTTCAAGACCAAGCACTGCTTCATGGGGGGATGGGCCGCTCAATTGTTTTGAGTGGATCCCCACCCGGCCTCCTGGTCATCGATCGTGTACTAGGGAATCCCCTTGCCTATCTTACCGTGTAGGACTGGCGGGGATTCACTGGGATATGATCGACAGCGAGCGGGAGTTCTCTCGTGGAAATTAACGAAGGAAGGTCGAAACAGCCGACGGGGTGGACTAAGGCGGAGGATTCTTTGTGGTGCTCCCCGAGAAATGCAGGGGCTACTTCAGGTCCCGGTGGTGGCCGCAACCACCACCACCGCGGCAGCTTCGGCTACCAGCGCTCCTACTGGGGATTCGCCCTCCGGGCTTGAACCCGTGCGGAGCGAACTTGGAGATTGCCTCAGTCCCAGCCGTAAGGGATAGAGGTGGCTTCAGGCCTGGCTACGATTCGCCCTTCGGGGCTTGAGCTCACCGGGCTGGGGCTGGTGCTCCCCCTTCGGGGGAGGCGCTGCCTCAGAAGCGCCTCGTCCCCGGGACCGGGGTATTGGTAGCTCTGGGCTGGCTGAGCCTCCCCCTGTGGGGCGGGGAGGTCGCCAGGCCGAGGTTGGCGCTCTCCCTCGGGGATGATGCCTCCTCCGGTGCAGTGGTGGCTACGCGGGAGTGGCGGCAGGGTAACCCCCCCGGCTTGGGTTCCCGTGACACAGCCTGCGGTGTAAGCAGGATCAGCACGCCTGCCGCGTCGCAGGCTCTGTGTCGCCGCCAGCATCCTGTCCTCCTCCAAGTTCCCCCTCCCGTGGTGCCTGCTTCCGTGGGAGGTACCTCAGGCACCAGGACTCGGATCCGTCGTTGGCCTCTGGCGATTATGATGGGTCCGAGGAGTCGGGTTCGGGTGCGGCGGCTCGGCAAAATCATCCCCAGGAAGAAGCTGGTTGAAGCCGGTCTCTGTTCAGTGGCGGATTCCAAGACGGATGGGTTTGCTGAGTTGGTCCTCGCCAAGTGTATGAGATTCCTTCGGAGGTCTTTATGGCCTTCGATCTCTCATCGCGGAGCAGACGGTAGTGCCTGACAGCGACCCAATTCGTTTGGGTGCTGCGGCCGACGTTGCTCAGGTGGCGTTGACTCTGCCTCAGACCTTTCGGGAGAGGTAGACCAGTACTTGTCCGACCCGGGGCTAAGGCATGGGCTAGGGCGATGCGAAGAGTTGACCGTGCCCTCCGAGTTTTCCTTCCGGGACGACGAGAGGGCTTTTCGCCGTGCCAGACCTCGAACGGGAGGTCCGCGAGCGTTTCCCTTCGGGGGGGGGTCCAGCCCGTCGCCTTCTCGTGTTTCTGGGAGGGTGAGCTGGCCGACATCGACGGGCGACTTCGGTCACTCATGCGAGCTCGGCTGTTCAGCTGACCCTCCTCAAACATCTGGGACTGAGCGGATGGGCCGGGGTCACCCGAGTTCGGCGGGTGTCTCTCGCCGAGGGTTTGGCATCACGGTCGCTGGATATTGCCATGGCCCTGGATTGCGCACATTGTGCTGCGGCGTAGAACGTACCTAGCACATCTAGCGGCCGCCTCTCCGCAGCTGGCCGAAGCTCAACAAGGTTCCCTGTTGGGGTCTTATTTGTTCGGGTCGGAGTTGAAATCTGTCATTGAGCAGGTTGCGACTCTTGACTCGCAGGAGAAGACCCTTGAGGATGGGCTCGCCAAGGTGCAGCGGAAGGGTAAGGCTGCCACCTCGAAGACGAAGCAGAAGGTTCTTCTCAGAGGAAGGCAGCCAAAGCCTCGCTGCCACGCCGAAAAATTCCGCTGCCGCCGCTCCGCCGTTCTAGGCGTCCTCGGGAGTCTGGGGGAGCGGAAGCGGGCAAGGGAAGGCAGACATCCATGCGTCCTCGCAAGGAGTCTGCGTTGACGGGTTGGCGGCCGCTGTTCCGGGATTCTGTGCCCACGGAAACGTCCGGCCGGGGGGTTATACCCCGGTGGGCGGCCACTTAATCAAATACCAGCATCGCTGGCGACGAAATCGTCGGCGATCGCTGGGCGAGGAGTGTAGTCTCAGACGGTTACCGTCTGGAGTTCACGACTCCTCCGCCCCGTCATTGTCAGGAAGGTCACGCGGCTCCCCATAGATCCAGAGAAGCGTCCGGTTCAGCTTCAAGAGCATAGCGGACCTTCAACGCAAGGCAGGCCATCGTCCGATCCCCCTCGATTCTCGAGGGGGATTTTGGTCGAGCTTCTTCTTAGCTCCCAAAAAGACGGCGATTGGCGGCCGATTCTCAATCTGAGACGCTCTCTAACGTCTTCATCAAACCGAAAGAATTTCGGATGGAGACGTTTGCTTCCCCGATTCTCCCGTGCCCAATAAAAAAATGTGGGCCCAACATCTTTGGATTCAAGGATGCCTACCTCAAATCCCGATCGAACGGGAGAACCACGGTCTGGTTACGCTTCAAGATGAACAAAGAAAAGGTACCAGTTCCGGGGTCTCCCGTTCGGCCTGTCCACGGTGCCTGCGCGAGTCTCACCTGTGTGGTCAGCGTTGGCTCGGTTCTAAGCCGGCTCCAGGGGATCAACACTTGTATCTATCTGGATGACTTGGTTTGATCTACAGCCCGACGAGGGAATCTCGCTACTCGCCCACACCAAGTGGGGGGTGCAGGAGATCACGAAGTTGGGGTTCGTGAACCTCTCGAAATCCAACTTCGAACAGAGTCAGTTCCCAGTTTTTCAGGGGAAGCGCAGCTGGATCTTCGCAATGGTCGTGTTTTCCCAACGAAGAGAGCGCGTGGCCAATGTCATTCAATGCGCTACGCTCCTTTCCGGGGCAAGCCAAGCTGTGCTTGGCTTGGCTCCGGGTTGAGGGACTCATGGCAAGGCCTTGTGGACATCGGGCCTTACTGTCGGCATCGTATGCGACCAATCCAGCTGCACCTTCCTGCGCACTATCGTCCGGCAGCGGACAGTCTGGACCGCCTCGTCCCGATGACTGCCATTTTGAGGGACGGGACGCTATTGTCTTGGGGAGGGGCCCAGCAATCTCCTTCTAGGGCGTGGTGTTTCTCTTCTCCACCCGCCCAGCCTGATTATGACCACAGATGCGTCGCGGTCTGGACTGGGGCGGTCACATTCGGTACGAGACTGTTTCGGGCCACTGGTCGGCTTCGGATCAGTCTCTTCACAACAATGTCCTGGAACTGAAGGCGGTGATTTTATCAATGCATCATTTCAGGACTGTGGGCGTTGCAGATTCTCATCAGATCCGACAACACCACGGTGGTGTTGTATATCAACCGCAAGGCGGAACGAGATCCCCAATCTGTGCCTTCACATGAGGGACTCTGGCTCGATGGCTTTGCATAGAAGGGGGGGGATCACGTGACAGCTGTCCCATTCCGGGCGTTCACCAAAGTAACTGCGGACTGTTATCCAGAGGCGCGGACCATTCTCTGGCGTGGTTCCCGTCTCATGGGTTTTAGCGCAACAGATCTTCGGGTCCTTCGATCCGCCCGTCTTCGATTAGATCTCTTTGCGGCCGCAGAACAGTGCAACGCTTACGACACTTCTGACACGGGGACGAGGATAACGGGAGCGTGGGCGTTGGATGCTTTTCCCTGGATGGTCGGGGATGAAGGCTTACGCCTTTCCCCCCCTCGATCCCCACTCATCCCACGAGTGGTTAGACATTTGTCGGAAACGGGTCGACGCGACGCGTAATATCGTGGCCCCTTTGGGCCTCGCAGGCGTGGTTCGTCGGCTGTGTGAACCTGCTTGACGGGATTTACCGCGGATGCTCCCACGGGACTCACATGTCCTGTGGGAGGGGAGCAATGCATGCGGAGGTCCAGTACGATCTGGTGAAGCTTTCACTGCCAGCTTGGCCGCTGTCAGGAAGCTTTTCCAGACGCAAGGCCTTTCTCGTGTAGCTGCCAATCTGGCGGCCAGAGGGTGGCGAAGGTCCACAAGTCGTTTTTCTTGTTGATGTCCTCGAAACGGCACCCCCGTGAGCCTATGATTAGTTCAAGGTTAAGCGTTCCCGGGACTTTTTTACCGGAATTAAACTTCTATGGTGGAAGCGGAGCGAAAGTGGGGCCTACTTTTCTAGGCCAGTATAGTAGCTTTCGCACTCTGGGCCAAGGGTGGCTACCCGCGGTCCGATCTTTGAGGGTAGCCCTCGGGTTTGTTCTACGCTTGGTTTTCTATTCGAATCGTGTTAGTCTGTATTCGGGCGACAACTTCCTCCGGGCTATGGTCGGTGCTAGTCTGGAAAAAAAAGGTTTTTAAATGTCGATTTGCTAATTGTCTATATCGACATTGGAAACCCTTAGGAGAATTGCAAATATGAGGGAGTTTGTTTGAAAAACAGTATTGTTTTCTTAACTCCCATTATTTGGAAATCTCCTTTTCCAATGTCGATCCCTTCCCAACCAGCCCCACTGGTTGTCGCCCGAGGGGTGAGCCTAGGGGGTTGCGGGAGGGAGACCGACGGACGCGCATGAGGGATCGCCGGTGACGTAGTGGTTATGACGTCACCGGATCGCCTCTCTCTTGCTGAATAGAAATTTGTTTTGTATTATTAGTTTTGGGGGTCATTCTTGGGCACCAAAGATGATGCATTTGTTATTATCGACCATTGGAAAAAGGAGATTTCCAATAACGGGCGGTAGAAAACCCATACGGTTTTCACACAAATCAGTCACAATACATTCCTTTCTTAACATACCCGATCAGAACATGTCATTTACCTTCAACTGAGTCATATCAAGTGGATCAAATGGAAGCCCCTTTCAATTTTAAACATAATTTGGGGGTCAAATGGCCCAAAAAAAAGTCAAAATTGTCCCCCAAAAAACATAAATCAGTTGATTTGTGACATGCATTCCCTTCTTTAAAATAATATTACAGCACATGGCCATTTACCTTCAAAGGAGTCCTCTTTTAAGGGAATATAATGAAAGCCCTTCCAATTATAAATTTTGGGGTTTGTAAAATAAAATGTTTATAAAATGGCCAAAAAGGGGCTATGTCCAAACAAAATCAGGGTTACTCCGTCGCGAAATACATTCATTTCTAAATAATTCGATTAGACCATGTCCATTCACATTCAAAGGAGTCATGTAGTGGATAAAATGGAAGCCAATCCGATTTATAGATTTTGGGGTCACAATTGCCAAAACATTTCAAGGGGAGGAGGAAACATTGCCGGTTATATTCAAGGAAACGTCACAATCACTAAGTAGCTTTATGATTGTAAATCTAGTTTTCATATTTGTAGATCAAAATGGACCAAATAAGGGGTCAAAATTGTTCCAAAATTAGTAAATCACTTATGTCCACAAGGCAGTCATAATAAGCGGATAGAAGATAGAAGCTCGTTGGCTTAATCTGACAGCTTTTGGATTGAACTGGCCAATCTATTTATAATGTCTCTTTTCAAAGTGTATTGGCCTTTTCATCAGGTTGAAAGAGTGCTAGCCATTCCTCAAGTGAAAGAGGGCAGCTATTAACTTTATAGATTTCTGAGTCTCAAATGGAATAATGGGACAAAATTTCTCAAAAAATGATCAAAATGAATAACATGGGTGAGAAACGAACCGTATCATTTGTCTTACTCTACATTATGTCTTCTTTGCCCACAGTAGGTCAAAAGATATCTGCGTAAAATCAAAGGGATTATAATTAAGTAAAACATGGTATATAGACGAGCCAATTCATAGATTTTGGCCGCGAAATCAGGACAAGAAATTTTTAATTTTCCCAAAATTTACTCAAATTCAACTAAAATGGGAACCAATTGATAAACCGTGTGACTTGTCGTATTTTTCATCATACCTGGAATTTATATAGATTCTATGGATATTCTAAAAATATTGTTTAGGCCAAGGTGTTGATTTTTCTCGATATCGGATGTAAGTTTAATGGCCATTTATAATCAGCTACACTTACTTTTTTAATGCGTTTTAAAAGTATTTAATAAATTGTCGCATATATGTCTTAGTGTTATACATTAGAATAGCCAAACTTGGATTCGAATAACAAATAAAATTCAATAATCACAATATAATTTCATTCTGAAACTTATTTGCATCCGATGAACCAATCGGACCACATTATTCTTTTGATCATTATGCAAATTGATATTTTCCTCTATATATGGTCCCAATTGGAAATGGAAATAAATTGATTCCACGATAAATTTGTGTCTATTCTATCACACGGCCTTTTGTAAGTTTATAGTATGTGTTATACACAGTGATCTATCACGGCTCTGCGGGTATCTACTATTGTTTTAAATGTGGATTTTGAGTTGATCACTATTAACAACCTAAAAATATCACATCAAGATTGTCCAGTTCTGGGGAGATTCACAGTGTCTGTGGTGGATTTAAGCCTTAAATAATGAAATAGGCCTACTGCACCAAGAACCTCAATTATTTTTGCTCAACCATGTCGGAGAAGTCTCACATTTTTGGGCCATTTAAACCATAACTAATGTGCGCCAAATTGGAACCAGTGACAGATTTTTCCCTTTCAGGTTCGTTCTTTCCCACATGATCCTTCCGACCTGTTGATTAAAACCTAACCAAAATTAAAAAATAAATATTTAAACTGCGCTACAATGCCAAATTTGCTTTCATAAAAAGCTTTTAGGTAATCATCTCTCTCCTTTATGGTCATTTAGCGCAAAACTGTGAAAATAGTCCCTTCAGTGTCTTTGGTTATGCCGTACTGGTCGAAGGGTAAGGGGAGGGGGGTGCCAACGAGGAAATTATGGTGCTTTTAAATGATGCCCAGTTTACAATTATAAAAATATGTTTATAGCAACTAGCCATTTGTCTATTTATTTAAGCTGTGGATGGAAAGGAAAATACCAATTCGGCTGACCAATTTTGCAGGATCTCCAGGACTTCTTATTTGATATCATGGAAGAGGAGGAATCCATAGCTATCTCCACTGACAAACAACTAATAAACATCAGGTGTTTATACGAAAGCATTCTTAGTACTTTTTTCCTTCGTGTATTCATAGCATATGAGTAACCGTAAAGGAGGGCATTGATAATAACACTTATACAGTTTTATTTCATTGATTCTTTGCTCCCTCCAAGAAGTTGCATCACTAATGGCAACTCATTTTCATAATTACTGTTACTCTGGTGTGCTGTGAAATATGGACCTGATTATAGTTTTGACAACAAATAGGGAAATTTAGCTCATTTACCATTTGTCGGTGGTAATTAATAATTTCCATAAACTCTGAGAATTGCGAAGCACATTTACTTCTAATTTACTGAGGGCTGTAACTTTAATGGATAACAATAACCTAAGGCCAAACTTATTTGCTGCGCATTCCATTACATTATCAACCATGTTTAAGTTGATATTTTTGACATTATGGACAATAAATCTTGGGACCCCCCCCCCATTATCTTGAGTTCATTTTGATCTCAGCCCAATGTGACTCCAAAATGGTGTAAATGCCATACCTAGCACTGTATCCATTGAGTATTTTAGAAACACGAGGGGCAATTATTGCCCTGTGTCCACCCATAGTTTGACATTTTTACCTTTTGGACCTTTTAACCCCAAATGTGTTAAATGCAAAAAGGCTAGCCACTTTATTTAATTACCACGTCCATGGGAAAGGACACCGCTGTCCTTAAGCTATTTGAGAAAAAATGATATGTATGGACTAATTTTTATTTTGGGACAAATTTGACACCTTTTTGGCCATTTTGACCTAATTTGCGACAAATTGAACTTTTGGCCTGATTGACCTCAACGTGTCAATGAAATGATCCACTCTATTCAGTTAAATTTCTCGTTCTTGGGAAAGAAACTTTACATATTTCCTTATGTTGTGAGAAGGAAGGCATTTTGAATTTCGGGGACAATTTTGATGTTTTTTTGCCAAATTAGGACCCCAGAATATGCAAATTGAATGGCCCTAGCAGTCAAATCCACCCCCTTGTGTTCTCTTTGGATGTACAAGCACATGTTCTGATGAAACAGTTGCGAAAAGAAGGCAATATGACTGATTTTATCTCTTTTTTGGATAATTTTGGACCCTTTTTGGGCTTCATTTGCACCTTTTTGGCCATTTGACCCCAACAAATGTATATAACATTGAGGCTTCATATATTTACTAAAATGACTCCCCTTTGAAGGTACATGCTGTTCTGATAGATTACTTTTAAGAAAGGACATGCATTTCGGATCTGACTTTACCTACTTTTTGGATAAATGGAAGCCCCATTTCAATTTTTAATATTTAAAAAAAAAAAAAAAAAAAAAAAAAAGTCAAAATTGTCCCCAAAATTATGTATCAGTTGAAATGCATTCCTTTCTTTAAATAATCTATCAGAACATGTCCCTTTAACCTTCAAAGGAGTCCTTTTAAGGGAATATAATGAAAGCCATTCCAATTTAATAAATTTTGGGGTAAAATGGCCAAAAAGGTCATAATTGTCCAAAAAAATAGGTAAATACAGAAGTATTATGAATACATTCATTTCTTAAATAATTGATTAGAACATGTCTATTCACCTTCAAAAGCGTCAATGTTTAAGTGGATAAATGGAAAGCCCTTCCGATTATAGATTTTTGGGGTAAAATTGGCCAAACATTTTCAAGGAAACAGTTCCGTTTCTATCGCAAGGAAACGTCAATAAGTTACTTTAGTGCTTGTAATCTAGTTTTTCATTTTGTAGATCAGTGCCAAAGTCACAAAATTTTCCAAACTATGAATCACTTTATGTCCCAAAGGAGTCATAATAGCGGATAGAAAGCTGTTTGGCTAATTGACCGATTTTGGATTGAAATATGGCCAAATCTATTATAATGTCCCTGTTCAAAAGTAGGTCATTTGCCTTCATCAGTGTGGAAAGAGTGCTAGCCTTCATCAAGTGAAAGAGTGCTAGCGCTTTCCTTTATAGATTTCCTGACGTCAAATGGAATAAATGGGACAAAATTTCTCCAAAAACTGATCAAAATGAATTAAATGGGTGAGATACGAAACGATCACTTTCTCTTACTCTTACATTATGTGCTTCCTTTTTGCCCAGTAGGGTCAAAAGAATATATGCGTTAACATCCAGGGATATAATTAAGGTACACATTGTATATAGACTGGTAGCCAATCATAGATTTTGGAGTCGAAATGGGAACAAGAAATTTTAAATTTGTTCCCAAAATTTCTCAAAATCCAACTAAATGGGAAACCAATTGGATAAAACATGTGACTTTTTGTCGATATTTTTTAATCATTACCCTGGGTAATTTATATAGATTTCTATTGATATTTAAAATAGTTGTTAGGGCTAGGGTGTTGATTTTTCTAGATCTCGGAATGTTAAGTTGAAATGGCATTTATAATCAGGCTAAATTCTTTTTAATGATTTTTAAAACCACATCTTAATATTGTAGCATATATTTCTTAGGTGTTTTACATTAGAATATCAACTTGGATAGTGATAAAATAAATCAATAATCACAATAATATGTTCTTTGAACTTATTTGCATTCCGATGAACACAAAGGACACATACATTTTTGATATATGCAAATTGAATTTCTCCTCTATTCTGTTTTCTCTCAATTGGAAATTGGAACTACTTTTATTCCACGATATTTGTTTCTATTCTAGCTCACAGGCTTGTTGTAAGTTTATATTCTGTGTTCACCAGTGATCTACAGGACTGAGGGTAATTTACTCTTGTTTTTTAATTTGGATTTGAGTTTGAATCAATTTAATACAAACAGCTAAATATATCCATCAAGCTTGTCCCGTTCTGTAGATTCACAGTGTCGTGGTGATTGAGCTTAAATAATGAAATAGGCCTAATGCAACAGACCCTTAATTATTTTCCTCAACCATGTAGGAGAATTCACATTTTTGAACCATTTAAACCATAACTGATGTTGCGCCAAATTGGAACATTGACAGTTTTTTCCCATGTTCAGTTCTTTCTTCTTTACCAAATGGATCATTCCGACCTGTTGATAAACCTAACAAAAATTAACAAATAAATATTCAACACAACAACTGCGGGCTCCATGCCTAAATTTGCTTTCATAAAAAGCTTTTAGGTAATCATTCTCTCTCATCCTTCTGGTCATTTTAGCGAAAAATGTTAAAATAGTACCTCAGGTTGGTTTGGTATGCCGTACTGGTCGAAGTGTAGGGGAAGGGGGGTTTGCCACCCCAGGACATTTATGGTGCTTTTTTGAAAAATATATGCACATTTTAACTCTAAAATATGTTTAATAGGATAATAGAGCCATTTTTGTCAATCATTTAAGAGCTGTGAAAATACCAATTTCGGTGACCAATTTTTGCAGACTCCAGACTTATTTTGATATCAATGGAAAGAGGAGGACCATGCTATCCACTGAAACCAAATAATACACATCAGGTGCTTTTAGAACGCATTCTTAGTAATTATTTTCATTCGTGTATCATGGCACTAAGAGTAACCGTAAAGGAGGAGGCATTGATAATACAATTACATGTTTTTATTTTCTTTGATTTCTTTGCTCCCTCCAAGTAAAATGCAGCTAATGGCTAACTCATTTTCAACTTTAAGGTACTCTGGTGATGTGAACTATGTTTGATTAATAGTTTTGACAAATAGGGCACATTAGCTAATTTACCCATTTGTGGTACAATTTCCATCAGATCTGAGATTGGAATAGCCATTCTCTAAGACTGAGGATGTAAATTTAATGGATAACAATAACCCTAGGCGCGAAGGAAATTATTGCTGCATTCATAATTTATCAATCATATTTAAGTTGATATTTTCTGACCAGACTTACACATAATCTGGGACCCCCCCCCCATATCTTGAGTTCATTTTGCTCCTCAGCCCAATGTGACCCCAAATGGGTAATTGCAATACCCTTAGCACATGTATCCACTAATTAGATTCCATTGAGTATTTTTAGAAAAAGAGGCAATTATGACTGTTTCACCATATTTTGACATTTCGAACGCCTTTTGCATTGTAAAACCCCCCCAAAATTTTTTTAATGAAAAGGCTAGAACTTTATTTACTTAATCACTGTCTCTGGGAAGGATGAATGTTCCTTTAAGCTATTTTGAAAAAAAGAATGTTATTGACTAATTTATTATTTTTGACAAATTTGAACTTGTTTGGTGGCCATTGACCTAATTTTTCGACAATTTGAACTTTTTGGCCATTTGACCTCCACACGTGTCAATGAAATGACTACTACTCTATTACTATTCAGTTAATTATAGTTCTTTGGGAAGAAAACTTTACATATTCCCATTATGATTGTGAAAGGAAGGCATTTTGGATTTTGGGGGGGACAATTTTGATGTTTTTTTTGTCCAATATGACCCCATAATATGCAAATTGAATGGCTAGCAGTCATCCACCCATTTTGTGTTCCCAGTTGGGATGTACAAGCACATGTTTCTGGCTTTTGTTTAAAAACAGAGTTTGAGAAAAGAAGGCAATATGATTGATTTAACCTATTTTTGGACAATTTTGACCCTTTTTTTTTTTTAAAAATCATTACTTTGGCCATTTTGAACCAAAATTTATAATTGGAATGGCTTCTATTATATTACTTAAAAATGGACTCTTTGAAGGTAAATGGACATTTATTATAGATTATTTTAAGAAAGGAATGCATTTGCGCCTGATTTACCTATTTTGGACATTTTGACCTCTTTTTGGCCATTTTGACCCCAAAAATTATAAATTAGAATATTAAAAAAAAAATATTTCATTTAAATATGACTCCTTTGAAGGTAAATGGACATCTTCTGATACCTATTTGAAGAAGGGGATGCATTTCGACTGATTTACCTATTATTGACATTTTGACCTTTTTGGCCATTTTTTAACCCTAAATTAACCAAAATTAGAATGGCCAACTCCCCATACGCTATTGTATGTCTGTGCGGGCAAATTCCACATGGTTGCATTTTTGTAAACAAATTACGCTGTCAAACTTTTTTGGGGCCCTGTAATGGCTGGCCGTCTAAAATGGAGATAAACATCAATCAAGTTTGTCATATACACGGTAGTCCTACTGACCCACTGCACATCTTGAGACTCTAGTTTCTTTTTTGTCAGGTTATTCCAAATCAGACTAGATTCCTCCAGCTTCCAAAAGACAATGAAAGACAAAACACTCATGCATTAATTAGATTGATTCAACAACCAAAAGAGTTATTGCCAAGGCATAAAGCCTTAAACCAGGTACGAAAAAAGATCACATTTGACAAAACTCAGGATCAAGATTATTTTTTGGTGTCATCCTGCCAAGAGGGCACAAGGGATTGCTTAGGAAGTGTTTTTGCTGTGTGTGTTCTGTGGTCACAATGGTTAACCCCCTGACATAATTGCTATCCACAT
This sequence comes from Ophioderma brevispina, assembly GCA_023653785.1. Taxonomy (NCBI): domain Eukaryota; kingdom Metazoa; phylum Echinodermata; class Ophiuroidea; order Amphilepidida; family Ophiodermatidae; genus Ophioderma; species Ophioderma brevispina. Next base: position 8,847 of record JAMKCH010030760.1, on the reverse strand, counting down.
GTCGATTATAGAGTCCCACTGTTGTTGACCTCTTGTGCCTTGGGTGACCTCTTGTGACCTTGTCTCCATTCACAAACCACACATCCGATGACACATGCGTTCAGCGAATGCCTGTATTTGTTTACTTCAACTCGTATAAAACGACCTGCTGACCTGACTAAAAAGCATACCCTAAACAAGTATTTTGGTCTGTTTTTACTACCTTAGAGTTTTTTTTAGTTTGTGTAACCCTTAACAAGTACGCAATGCATTGTGTCATTAATATATCTTTATATGGCTTTGCTTTACAATATATTTGATCTTTTTGATCTTCTGCTTATTTTGAGTATTAATATCTAAACCATACATCACAATTTCAGCATATGTTAAAGATAAAAAGTCCAAAAAAGATCCACTTTTTGCTGTTTTTTGACACACTAATCAGTGTACGCGCGTACAATCTCCTGTTGGAAAAAGAGACCCTTTTTATATGCATTTTCTTGTTCACGTCACGCGTCATCCACCTTTAAATACTCGTCCCCCTGGTCATCAGTGGACTCTCGAAAATGGGTCCTTCAACAACTGTCTCCTGAACAATTTCAAGAGCCATTGACTCAAATTCAAAGTGACACCATGGGCATAAAAATATTTCATACATGGCAGCTATGTACGTCAAACCTTCTTTCCCTCACACGGCAATGATTTTTTTTTAAATAGTCTTTTAGAATTGTCCGGTGTCGCCATAATTCCTGTACATTAGGTGTATTTTCGTAATTTTCATGTTATATTGTATTATATTTTAAATAATAATAAAGTTTTTGTTGTTGTGTCCATCCTGCCTCTATGAGATTTTGGCCTGAAATTCTGCTCCAGGATCATTATGCTCCAGGATCATATGGTTCCCTGGGAGCAAAAGTTAAGTGTGTAGAAATATTCTAAGTCAAATTTTAATGCACATGCTCCAGGAACCTATGGTCCCCTGTGCATTAAATTGACTTAGAATATTGGTCTCCCTGCAATATTTGCCATTTGCTCCTGGACCATTTGTGTAATTCATATATATATCCAGGAGCATATTGGAGGCATATTCGAAATTCTCCTGGACAATAAGTTTTTTATTTATGCTCCAGGACCATATAGTCTTGGACCATATGGTCCTCGGAGCATAATTTTGGCCAAAATCTATAGAAGCTGTCGTCCACCACCCTTGCCCCTGGTCATCAGGCAAAGGCCATGGTTGTTCTTGGGGTTTTTGTTTCCATTCTTTGTGATATTTGTTGTTTTTAATAAGGTTGATTGAATAAATAATTGATTTAAAATGTTTAAAACATCTAAAAACATAACAAACAAACAAACTAATTAATTAAAATTAATTATCTATTTACGTTTCAGACAGTGTGCATGTGTTATGGTGTATTTGGCAGTAACACACACATTTGGACAATTCTGCAACTGCCATGCTCAATATTTGGTATGTTGTTCATTTATTTCATGAAGTGCCATATGTTTTAGGACATTCCATTACAGGGTAGCAGCGATCATACGAGCAAATCAAGAATGTGAAACTCATTTTTGTGGGCCGCCAGCTATACCACTTAGCAATCCGTTGTGCGTGTGTATGTGTTTCTGTTTGATGTGTCGTGTGTATGTGTGGATGTATGTGTGTGTCACAAATTGTTTTAAGTTTTTTTTAAATTGACCTCAATTGAAAAGTTTAACTCAATTGGAACCAAACTTCTTGTCATAGGTGGCACCAATGGGATCTCACTTCTGTCATATGTGGTGCTGATGGGTCATGTTAGTAGGTCTATGTTGAAGGTCAAAGATCATTGAGGTCAAGTTGAAACAAGTTGAAAAATGGGCTTAAAATGTTAATAATTGATATCCATTGAAAACTGAAGTTCAATTGGAACCAAACTTTTGTCATAGGTGCACCATGCGATCCCTCATATGTTGATGAGATCAAATGTCACGTGCCAGGGTCAAAGGTCATGGGGCGGCCCCAAGCTTATAATCTTTGAATCTTCGATCGCGAAAGCCGAGAACCGCGAAATTCTAGTTTAACTTATAAATCGGGGATAAGTGTGTACAATTCCATATAATTGCTGAAATGTATAAATAAACATCAAATAGAGGAAATTTGTCATACCACCATCCGTAATAGACATACAGGACGGCAATCTCAAAATCTACACTACAGATGATTGTGGTTTACACCAGTACAGATAAACGATTAATGGTTTACTGTTTACGGTCAAACTGTATCGATCATGGTGCACAATATCAAGCTAAAAATCTAGGATATTTTCAACGGAAAGGCTTTTTTTGATCTCAAGTCAATTTTGATATGCACGTATAGAAATTACAGAATCAGATAAAAAGTACTGACGTGGATTTTTAAAGACACAGATACCCATTACAAGCAACCACTGCACGGGTTTATGTTTGCATATCCATGCCAATAACAAAAATACAAATTCAATTTTTGTAATGTTTTGGATTAGCTAATCTCTTTTAAGATGAATTTGAAAGAGAATGAGATGGGTCACAAGACAGACACAGACAAAGGATATAAGATGACAGTGGGGATACTATACTGTTAATTCCCTAATATATGCCCCAGGGGCATTTCATTTGTTAAAGGGGGTTTATCTCAAGTTATTTGAGTCTATTTGTTCCATTTTAATTTACATTAAAACATCACCAGCACCCTCTGCAGAGCTACCAACTTTGGAAATAACTTCTCAGTACTCAGAATCTGTATTTGCGGTCCCGTATTCCATTTTGTAAACTTTTTACCACTATGATGCCTGACTGCAGTGCAAAATCTATGTTCACTGTTAGAAGTTTTAGTTTACTTGTCTCCCTGGTTAGTCTTTTTTTGTCGTCAACATCAGCAATCAAATTGTGCAAATCAGCTATCACACTTAGGACCGCACATACCAATCCATTTCACATTTTGAGCTGTATATTCCCTGAAATCCAGGCCTTTACAGCAATAATGGCACATTTTTTGAAGAGCGCCCCCCATTTTCAAATTTTGAAATTTTTGCACATTTCGTGGGTGATTGTCTAGGAAACTATACTGTGAACGAGAATGCTATCATAAAATAAGCGCTTTTGTCATTAGAATTTTGGGATCCCATTGGACTTAACGGCAGAGCTGGAAATGCTACTTTTATTTCCGTCCTGAAGAAATAGTTCCACCTCAAAAAATAGCTTAGTCTAACTGATTTGCCTGAACCAATAAAACAATTAATGGATGAATGTAGACACGTACATGCCTATCCGCTATTTCACATTGTAGGCATTTCCAGCATCCCTTGAATTATCGGGGATCCTGATAATAATTAATTCTAATTACACAATTCCTTCGTTTGTGAGACAGACATTTTCGAGCTTAACCATTCACAGGTATAGGTTTCTACTAGCATTTCCATGCAACCGTGTAAACATCTAAATTTTTTGTTGAAAAATTGGGTGCGCACTTCAAAAAAGTTCTAATATTTGCCTTTAAGCGTATCCAATAGAGAGTGTAAGCTAAAGTAACTGTTTACTTTTTCCAGACACATATCATGCAATCCCTTACACCACAGCCTATGCACTCTCCACACATGCACCACACAGGATGCCACCGCCTATCACTGGAGTAGAAAATGTTACCAACAAACTAACAGAATTCTGCCTAGCTGTATTGGCCATGGGCGTAGGAATTGCGGCATCGCGCCTGGTGAAAGCAGCTGGGAGGAGGCGCTTTGGAGCTTGACTGTGGGGAATGTGGTGTTGCAGCGACCAGAGCTATGGGGAAAATTTTGTTTCAAATACTGTAGCATAGTTCCTGGTAAGGAAAGCCAAACATTGTGTTCTGGCCACATAGTTTATTGCATGGAGTCTAAGTGATGATGCCATGATTTAAAGCGACCTATCTGACACGCTTTTTGTCTGACACACTTATGAATTTGGAAACCTTATCATGCTTTATTCCATGAAGGGTTTCCAAATTCATAAGTGGGTCAGAAAAAAAGTGTATCAGATTGGTCACCTTACGCAAACACCCGTATCTTCAGGGTTGGTTGTGGATCTTTAAAATGGCAAGTTTAGAGATCCATGACCCGATTGCCAGCCGCCTCATTCCCTGAACCCAAAAGTTGACCAGAAGGGGTGAACATTTTGGCGTTAAAAGAAAACAACCCTTTTACTAATTTACGCTGTGAAATCATAGGACTAAATGGTGTTTGATTTGGATGTTATGAGCAAAAAAAGTGCCTCATTTTGGTCGACCATTAGCAATTTTACACATTTTTTATTATTATTTTTTAGCTCTCATATCAAAACGGTTTAAAATATCGACATGAAACTTTACAGATGGGTTTTTTTCTACAGTCTATGAAATTTCATTGGATACAGTTCACTGGGACTTGTGTAAGACATTTAAAGAAGTGTTCCAAATTTGTCAACTTGGAATGATGGAAACAACATTGGTGTTACAAAATTAAATATTTTATATCTCATATGACTCCTATTATCATTACATTTATCATTTACCTTTTTTTTCAAAAACAATTTTTGTCACCAAATTTGGACCAAAATGACACAAAGAAATTAGTCATTTTTGCTGATGGAACGGGATGGCTTGGTGTGCATAATAGTTTTTTTTACAGTTATTTGCATGTTTTGAGTCCAAGCACAGCTGCTTGAAGGTCTCATTTATTATGACAAAACCAGAATAAAACAAAAAATATCGACAGGGACACACTTTTAACAACTGATTTGAATTATTTATTCCTGTGCAAATTTTATGAAATTTCATTGTGGGGAAATATGATTTTTCTTCAAAATCGAGGTAAACATTTTGGAGAATGGGCATATAGAGAGTGCTATAACATACATATTATAACCTTTGTAGGCCTATATGGCAAGATTCCCATAATGGATTTGTCTGATTTTTGGACAGATAATAGCTCTTGCATGTCCCTACTTATTATCAGTTGTCAAAATTGTGTCGCCACTGCTTAAATTTGTTCTAAATATAAAAGAGACAAACAGCTGTGCCAGCTGCCTTTTAAAATGGTGTTTTTAACAGTCATTTAGCAGTGTAGCAATAATTCACACAAACTTTAAATTTTAAACATTAACCCTTACCTCATCTTAGGGGATGCTTCTATATTATCTCTCTCACTAAACTATAAATACTGCTGTTACAGTATCTCTGATTTGCTTATCACATGATGGCACCTTCCAGGTAACCAATCAAAACAGTCCTTAGGGAGGTAGTGCTCAGGGAGTTAAACTCAGAAGGTGGGGACATGCTATGGCCAGGAACAGCTTGGGACAGTGGGGGTTTTGCCCTACTCTATTTATTGTGCTATCTGTGTGTCTCTGTTCACCCTTTTTCTCAGAGGCCGGGGTCGTACGGTCACAAAACTTGGTGGGTGGGTGTAGCTTGGGCCGGGCCAGCTCAAGTTCGATTTATTAGTGGATATGCGCTCAACAAGCCGGGTAGTCGCGAAAAACAAGTAGTGCTTTAAAAAAAGCTAAATGAACGCGAATTTTGGTGGCACACATACAAGCTTCCATCTCCCTTTTTCTTTTCAAGGAGTATTCTCACCTCAACAAAATAGTGTGATACTATAAAATTTGACATTTGGGGCACTAGGGGGTGTACTTGAGTAATGAAGCCATGTGGAATGTTCCGTTCAAGTTCTCCTATGGGTTAATTTTGCAAAGAAAAAACATAGACATGGGTTCAAACTTTTTGAAGATAAAAATCCTAACCCATTTGGTCAGGTTTTCCCAAATGCATCAAAACCATTTAAAATGCAGAACTTTCAGGCGCCCAAAAATGTTTAAAAATCTGAAATGTGGGTCTGTGCAAAGAGGTATAGAAATGGGTAGGGGTGTCAGGGCTTTCAACTGCACATCCCTACCAAACAGTAATCTTAGTATAAGACATGTTTTAGATATAAGCTTCAAGAAATCAACATTGTAAGGGTGTTTGTTTTGGGGCTTTTTTTTCTTTTTCCTTTTTTTTTTGTGGGCTACCAGCTACAGCTGGCAGGACCGCTTAGCAGTCTGTTGTGCGTGTGTGTGTGTCACTAAATAGTTAAGTTTTTTTTAATTCACCTCAGTTGAAAAGTTGAATATCAATTGGAACCCAACTTATTTCATAGGTGCACCATGGGATCCCTCATATGTTGATGAGATCAAATATCATGTGCCAAGATCAAAGGTTATGTGAGGTCAAGTTGAAAAATAAGCTAAAAATGTAAAATTGACCTCAATTGAAAGTTGAAGTTCAATTGGAACCAAACTTATGTCACAGATGCACCATGAGATCCCTCATATGTTGCTGAGGTCAAAGGTCATGGAGCGACCCACAGCTTATATTCTTTGAATATAGTGAGCGCGAAAACCAAGAACTGCGGAATTGGTAGTTGTTTTTGTTTTTTTGTATTTGATTTTTTGGTTTGTTTTACTCGATACTTGCTGTTTGTATTTTTCAGACATTGACAACTTAGATGAGCTGGAAAGTGTCACAACAGTTATAACCAGGCTAATACAAACAAAAGTCACAAGGCATCACATACTTGGAAATAAGGAACAGCTACAAAAAACTGTAGAGGCTGTCCTGGTAAGTATATATTAATTCTTCATTTATGATTGCATGGCATAATTGAAGGACAACAATTTTAAGTGTAAGGCAAGAAAATTGCAAAATATAATTTGCTAGCTGAAATAATGGAGTCTAAAAATTCCTGTCATCACATTTTAGGGGGCCAAGTTATGGTTCAAATGAACAATTTTGTTTTTTAGAAAGGCCACATCCCATTTATTAAAGTAATTCAAGAGCAACCATGTACTTGTAGATAACAGTAGATTATAGAGACATGGAGATTTTCTGAGGATACAAATTTTGCAAAATTGGTTGTAGAACACCTACCGAAAATGTTTCTATGTGTGTGTATTCTACAAAAAAGTAAAAAAGGAAACCAAAAACTTATGTTTTGAACTTGTCGGCTTTCCTATTCAGCCCTATAAGAAAGCATGCATGCATGCATTTCTTGTTGTGCACAACAGAAACACAACCAATTTCTTCATGGGAGTACCTTTGAAGTACCTATTAAGTAGCCGCGGAGTACCCACCAGCATGGGTACCACAGTGGGGGTAACCATCCACCTAGGTACACATGCAATAGCTTAACCACTAGTCACACTCTGTGTGTGAGTACCTGCATGGGTGTGATTATTTTAGTAATTTTATCCATTATGTAACATTTCAGTCACATAGGTTATGTTTTTACACAAAATGTCATGTATAGGGGTTTTGGCAATGCTCAACTCAAATATAGGTGTTACTAAGCTTGAAAATGATCAGAAAGTCGTAAACAAGGCAGCCAGTAGGGGAGTACTAAGTACCTGTGAAGGTACTCCCGTGGAGTAGCTGCAGAGGTAGTCCACTACTGGTGGCTTACATGGATACCTGTCAGTCACCTACCAGACAACTGCAGAGTACACTATAGGATGGGTACTGCTAAGTAAACATAGCTGCTATCCATCCAGTGGTTTGTGTACTTTGCAAGTACTTAGTTGTAGGTACTGCATCAATATGCATCAAGGAGGGGGGTACCCTTGGAGTAGAGTCTACACCTGGAGTAACCTAAGCTCTGGGTTACACTGTGAGTAGGAATCTTGCTGTGAACATTCTAAGTCATGATTTTATATTGTTATAACATAAATACAACCGTTCAGCTTATTCACATCAGGTGTATACATTGCCTGGTAAACATTCTAAATATGCAAGTAAAATGGTTTAAAACCAATTGGGGCACTTTTCTAGAAATGTCCTTGTGTCTCTCTTTAATGTTACCCAAATATGGATAATAAAATCAATTTTCCTTTATCAATTGTGCCCCCTAGATAATGGTCTGAGTGAACAGAGGGCCATGTTTGGGTCCATATAACTTTTTTTTAATCAAGCTACAATTTTTTGATAATTTTTGATAATTATTTGAAATAAGCAGCGAAGTGTAAATCAGAATACCAAATCTTAGGGTTCTGAGGGGTATAATTTGTTCTTATGGTGCTCTCAATATCAAATATTGCATCGTGATGCATTTTTGCAGTGACTCCTCCTCAAAAATTGAAAATGCTATAGCAGTAGAGATCTCACTTTATCAGAATTTCTTTCTCCCTTAAATATCTTTCAGTCTTGATTTCATGAGTTGGGATGGAATGACCCTATTTTTATTGCACTTGCTGTTAGTGATGAAAAAAAACATGGCATAAATGGTACCATACATTAACTACAACCTCACCAAATTCTACTCTTTACTTATTTCACTCCCACAGACACACCCCATGTTGACTTCGCTGGAGACTAGGTGGCTGGCAGAATTCAAATATGAAACAGAACTTGTTCTGCATCAACTGGACAGATAAGAATTTTCTCAACAGGACTGTGAAAAACACCCTACCAACTTTATAGTCTGGAAAGCATGTCAGAGATCCAGGACTATAGTCTGGTCATTCTAGAGTTAGTGAGAATAAAAACACCAAGAAGCATGGAGGCTGGTTTTGATGCAGGGGGTTGGGTGATCATTTAAAACACACACAAACAGGCATGCACGCACACAGACACAGATTTTGCAATATCGGTGACATTTGGTTTTACAGATATGAAAAGCCTAAAAAATAAATGGCCGCAACATTAAACAATGGAAGTTTCATAAATGGATATATGCTCTCATCATAGATCGAAGTATGTATGTCTGTAAACTAAATAGAAATGGAAAGGTGGAGAGCAGTCATTCACATCCTTTATGAAGTTATGAATCTAATTGCCGCATAAAATAAATACTGACTCATAGT
>JAMKCH010030759.1:0-48700 GCA_023653785.1 Ophioderma brevispina | reverse complement strand
AATAAAACACCAAAATGCAAACCAAAGCTTTAAGTCACTGGTGAAAAACATAAATGTTCAGGGAGACTTGATAAACAAGACTAGAGAACAAATATTTTGATTGCTGATCAAGAATTAAAGGAAATATGTCATGATTCTGAATATTTGTAAAATTTGGTATGGATGGAAAGCTTAAAGGGATTAGCAGCGATATTGCGAGACAATCGAAAAATGTGGAAATGCATTTGTTTTAACTTATAAATCAGGGATAAGTGTGTACAATTCCATATGACTGCTTTAATGTAGAAACAAACCACCAAATAGTGAAAAAAATGAAGTATTTGAGAAAATTTGTCATGCCGTCTCCCGCAAATAGACATACAGCAATGACGTCTCAAAATCTACAATAAACAGCTGATTGTGGTTTACACTAGCACAGAATATACAAAGATCAATGTTTGTGTTTGACGTCAAGCTGTATTGATCATGGTGCACAATATCACGCTTAAAATTTGGGATATTCACCGAGAAAGGCTTTTTCGATCTCAAGTCGGAATTTTGATACACACGTATAGAAATTAAAGAATCAGATAGAAAGTACTGCCTTGTCTTTAATACACGGATTTCAAGCCAACCACTTGCAGGTAATGTTTGTATATCCATGCCAGTAACAAAAATACAAAAATATGAATTTTGATGATTTTTTCGATGTTTTGGATTAGCAAATCGCTGCTAATCCCTTTAAGTAACGTAGATTACATATAAATCAAAATAAGTTGAAAATTGTCCACATTTGTTGAGTATTTTGCCCTTTTAATTTTCCGCCCAATAGCTTACTCGAAAACGATTCCAACAAATCCACATCGCAGGCAAATGGTGACGTCAAAGTGATGACCATCATATCGCAGTGTTGCCACTTTCCTATTCGAGTGAACTGCCAGGGGGGTAGGACATGCCATCCTAACAGCAACAGCCTGAATTCAAATCGGCATCAACATCCGACGCGACTCGAGTGCTAGTCCTTTCAAAGACTTAACGGTAGGAGGGCGCTATTACGCGTATCGAACGGTTACACTCAGACTTGCCTAAAGTCTAGGCCTGGTCACGAATATTTAAATCTAAATGACCGTTATTGGAAATTACACAATTTTGCAGCGGGGTTAATCCACTAACCCCGACGGATTTTGAAGTCAATAATTTATCCTTTATTTATCATGATATTACTAAGATGTATTGAACTAGGGTTTAAGAGAAGATTTTATAATGAACTGAGACACAGGCTACCATAGTAAATGTACGTAGCAGTTCCACAAATTACCGTTTGGAAATCCCCAAAGCCCAAATAGAGCAGGTCGTGTCCTACCCCCCCTGTGAACTGCAATCGATGTGTTTTTATATCAATAATAATTAAAACACAACGAAATGAAACAAAATATGTCATTCTGTAACTTATTTTCAAATTTTATTATTATTTTCATTAATCCATCAATATTACAGTGTCAGCAATGACAAAAAAATAACAATTCGAGTCAACACAATGTTTTGGTCATCACTTTGACGTCACGAGGAGGGCAAAATTGGGCGATTTTGATCAATGAAGCATGGCGAAAAATCCGCCCGTTTTCTTCATATGTCAAAAAAGCAAAAATTAAAATGCCTCTATTTTGTTAATTTACATCAAATTGTATTATTTTTTCGGGAATTTGTGATGTATGTACATATATTTTATGAATGTAAGTCAAACTGAGCTTGACAAAAATCTTGACATATTTCCTTTAAACCACAGAGCTAACAAGGTTACATATAACTATTGTGTGATCAAATCTCACAAGGTTCTGAATTTTTCTTTTTCTCATTTACATGTAAATGTTGTACATACAGTTCTCCTCATTTATGTATATTCCAGGTTAGTATCCTTTTGACTCTTGCATGCTCTTTTAATCATTTAGTTGACATGATTTCATTGGTTGACAGGCAGTCAGTAAACAAGCAATGTTTCTGTAATGCATGGCTGGAGTTGGCACCGGAGTAATGTGGCACATCAGCGTGAAGACAATGCGCAACTTCACGTCACGCATGAGGGTGATGCGCAAAACTTCTCATCACAAACATGATGTCACAGCCACTATGCCTTGACGGTATGGCTCAGAAGTGTACATAGCACTGTTTGTGAAAATTGAGGAGGAGGAAATTATTTTGGATTTCCAGAACATAACTTAATCATTTTGGGTTAAATTCACGTCTACTGGGTCGCATCACATGAGACCGCAGACCTCAAACCGGTGATCCGTACTGCATGAACAAATGGGATAACTAAGAGTGCATCTCAGTCTCGCTGTTAGTCGATCCCCAAAGTGACAATTGATTCAATTCCTTCTAGCAGATAAACCATTCACAAAACTTGCCCAGGACTCTTGCTTCCAAAGTTTCACAACAAAATATCAGAGAATAGCAAGATGTTCTATGCCAATCAAATTGAAGGCATCGGATTAGATTCTCACAATATTAACTGTACAGGTAGTTCAAATCCTTTGCCCAAATCCCTTTTACATGTATGTACATAGATAATAATCAAAATAATCTTCTGATTCCTTATAATCCTCTTATTGGTACAATGCAATACAACAGCCATTTTTTAAATAATGTGTAAATTGCTGAACAAACCTTTAAAATCCAACATATCCAAAGCCACAGATAAGATACTCTCCAACATAACAAGATATAAATCCAAAATCTAGCAAAGCTTGATTCTCTTGAAAGTTGACTGCCTTTTATATCATCATCCAAATCTTATATCTGGTTCCCAACAGTTTGTTCCTTAGTGAGCAAAAGGAATTTGCTTGCAATCAATTAAGTTCTGTGGTCTCCCTATATTGATTTTTTTCATGAGCCATTGAAAAAATATTATCTCTATATTTGAAGCTTGGGGAAAATCCCAACATATTGCGAAATATTTCTATTAATATACCCTCTCATGCAGCATGCAACATGTACGGTACTATAAATAACCTGGGGAATCCCCAGTTATGCAATATCTTTTACTTTACCTGGGGCCCTGGGAAACCCCTGTTTATGCAACATATGTTATACATCCCTTTGCTGTTAAATATGATACATGTATATCCGTCATTTTTTATATAGCTCTTTTTAATGCAAAATTTGTATTAATTAAAATCAAGAGTCAGGATGGATCATCCATATTGCACCTGTTTTAGCTAATACTAGTAGTATAGTAACATTTTTTGAACACTGACAACCTTTAAAGAGACATGAGGAGATTTCCAGAAAGAAGCGCCCCCAATTTTTCGCGAACCCCGGTTGTTTACATATTTGGATTGCTTACCAATATATTAGATCATACCTTAAGTGAATAAGCCGAATACGCCGTCTTTATGTAATAAGATGATGATTTAGTAGTTTCTGTCGTGCATGACAGAAAGTCAAAGCATGGTTTTCTATGGGGAACGATTACGATAGCAGGCAGTTCAAAACAAGGTTTGCGGTTTTCTTTTGCACCTGTTTGTACAATAAACCTTCAAAACGTTCTCGGTAGGTGGTCTACAACGATCCAGTGAGATTTGAGAGAAATTTGTGTCCTAAAAAAATCTCCTCTCACTTTAAATGAGAACCTGTACTAAGAATAACTTCAAATAATTATTGAACACATATCGAGTGGTTTCATGGAAAAACAGAATTATACACAATGTACTAACCATAAAAAATTAAAAAAACATTTGTCTGACCGTGCGCAATTTGAAATTCGTTCTAGTGTATATGGGATATGTGTATGTGTTATGCAACACTGACAGCACAGTAGTGTTGTACACCTTCACATGTGATGCTTTTATGATGTCTATTTCCTACATCCATTCTTTTAAATCATCTTATAAAAAGGTATTCATATCAAATTATGAACAAATTGAAACAGAGTCTGGGACTTGACAGGCCTCTTGGCTTATTTCCTGGTACTTTTCCACATCATTATGTATTTCATACAATATTGTATTTTATGTGATGCTTATGTATGTATGTACATGTATGTGTGTGGAAATACATAAATTTGTAATAAATTATGACATGTATGACGCAAATGTGCCAGCCATATCACATCACATAACACGATACACTAGCGCAAATTTTAAATACGGTAGCGCATGGTCAGACTAGATGGTTTTCATTCATTGTTATGCACTTATCAAAAAATGCCGGGACTTGTACTACCTGATAGTCGGGGAGTTGATCCTTTTTTTTGCCCGGGTATACCGGGCATATGCCGGAACTTGTTCATGGAGTTCACGCATGTCAAAAAAAAGCTGGGATTTTGGGTCGGGACAAACGGAAGCGCAAGTTTCTACAAAAACATATAAACGGCATTTGTGTACCCCTCTTCTGAAAAGCTAACCTCTATAAACCCGGAAATGAATAGCACAATCGGGTTTGACACATTTTGACGCTTTTACCCGGCTAGCAAGGGCCGGGACTTGGCCGGGGTTTGACATAAAAATGTTGCCCCGCAGGGCCGGGACTTGGCCGGGACATGGCCGTGGAGTTTAACATAACAAAAACACACCTCGTGTGCAAGTCCCGGCCATTCCCGGGTACCCAGGGGGCGGGGCATTTTTTATAGGTGCATTATGGTTAATATAATTCCGTTTTGTGATGAAACTGCTCGATATGTGCTCAATAATTATTTTTTAGAGTATAGATGAGTTGACATGTGAGTGATGTCAACGCCGGGCAACGAACAAAGCACTGCCCGGCAGTATGCGTGAGCACCTGCAGGGCTTGTGCTTTTAAAATTCGTGCTCAATCAGGCGTGATAAGGCTAAAGCCCCAATTTTCCCAGCGCTTTAAAAATGGCAAATTCCGTTTTTTCCGCTTTGTAAATTTCCCGAAAATGGCAATTTTCCGCATTTTCGCTATTGCATTTTAGATGTATTGTGACTTTCTAACTCCTTCACAAAGCTACAGTAACCTTGCAAAATCGCGATCGATGACCCGGCTAAATATGCAGTACATAAATCATGCTTACCGTACAAAGCTTTTACTAGGTGCAGACTTACGCTGCGGCACTTTTAAAAGGCATAATTTCAATTGTTAATTACAAAATCGGCCTTGACACCCGAGTAAACACGATCCAGTGAGTCGGTTTCACCGTACACGTGGTTATTACCTCTTGGAAAATACCGACGATCTATTTTTAGCGTGCGACTGCGCAAAGCACATTCTTGCAGCATTGCGTCATTTTCCGAAGCAAAATGGAGTCGGGTCATCGTGATCGCAATGTACAGTCAAAGACGATCGCGATGCAAGCTTATAGCAATCGTTTTTGATATACTTTCCGATGGTCTATCAGAATTCTAAACCAGGTGGGATTTGGAGATTGATAGGGTCATGGCATGGTAAAACTTGCTCATTTTGTTATATTATGAATCCAATTGTTATATTCTTAGTATTTTACTTGGGGAAAATGAATTTTACTTTTTTGACATGTTTTTCTCTCTTCATCTCAAAATTGCATTTTCCGCGTTTAACCTCAAATTCCGCGAATGTCCCGGAATTTCCGCAACGCGGAAAACTTGGGGCTTTAGATAAGGATATTGAATGCTGCTAACTCGTTATGGGCATATTCTTCGCACCTTAACAAGTCAGCAGACAGGGGTGCTAGCTTGTGTTGTAAACATTCATTGTATGGTTACCTTTATATTTATGATTGAACCACCATGCTTTAATTGCTCTTGTATCATCAAATACATGACCTCTAATTATTGCAAAATATAGGTAATTGTAAGCATTAATTACTTAAAGCACTATTAACATTTTTTTGAAGAGGCCCCCAATTTTCAAAAAAATCGAGATTGTATACGGCTTGCATTGGTAACTGGTAGTAAACTAACCTGTGAATGTTAAGGCCTCGAAAATGTGTGTGTTACAAACAAAGCGACATTTTGTAATTAGATATTATTATCGGGACTCCCAACAATAATAATTCACGGCTGCTTGATGATGGGGAAAACGGTTTCCAATGTGGAAATAGCGGGGAAGGAAATCAGCACCATGTACGTGTCTACGCTCATCCATTTAGTTTTTGGTTTTTTATGTTTCAGGCACAAGTGAAGTTAGAGGTTATCTTCTCGAAGTGGTGACTATTTCATATGGACGGACATAACATTAGCATTTTCAGCTCTGCCGTTAAGTCCATTGGCGATACACAATTCTAAGTCCAAAAACCGCTTATTTTTTATGGAGAAATACGCCATTTCTTAGCATTCCGTTCAGGTATATTTTCCTAGACAATACCAACGTAACTGTGCCCAAAATATCAAACTGTGAAAATTGGGGGCGCTCTTCAAAAACGTGCCATTATTGCTTTATTGCTAAAGGCGACTTCAGAGATTTCTAAAGGATGCTGCCCCACCAATTTTTTTAACAAATTATGTTTTTTTGCATGTACACAATACTTTGTCCAATACTAATTTGATGTGAACTAAGCTGCTAAGAGTTCGCCAGTTCCTCAAGGTGGAAAAAAAAACGTGTGTGATTTCCGCGGTTTTTCAATTGGAAGAAAAAGGTTATTCCACTGAAAGCGGAAGAACTAAAAAAAAGTATTTTTAAAGTGGAGAAAGAAACTAAAAAATCATTTAAAAATGTTCCTATTTTAACCAATGACTTGCCCAGTTAGTATAGTGAAATAATTTAAAATAACCATTCAGGGACCCCCTACCTTCCCCATTGAAATTGAAAATTAACTCACTGAGTGTCACATGATTTACACGGCCTCTAAATTATAATACACCAAATTCCTGGGAAGAAACGATTAGACATTTTCACACCAGCGAGGGCAAGCCTTTCCAGATGTTGCCCAGAGACTCTTGTATTTTTGTAAAGACTTGAACATATTCAATTTCTTTTTAAAGGAAAGGTTATAGTCTCCCTAACCAGTTCTCCTCACTAAGCATACAAAGTAAGTTACATGTAGAAAATAATACACAAGCATGTTCAAACAAAAGAACAATAATGGTTGCTACTTTTTGCTTAGTGTTTTAAAATTATTACAAGGAGAACTCGGTATTTACGTGTATGCGGTAAAATATGTCCCGCCGACCTGTAGCGATCACTAGAAGTGAGAAATTGAACTACATTCAGGACCCCCCTTAATTCTGCCAACCCAACACTCAATTTAACTTGGGACCACTAGACTCCCCTTACTTAAATATGCAATGTCCTCAAATCGGATTTTTTTTTTTTATTTTGTTGTGATAGTTTTACACCCAATAATCTAATCGGGGGTCGGAACTGCTATTTAGTATTTTAAAGCTTTTTCCAACAGCCTTTGTACAGTATGACAAATGGTTATGTTTTGGTTTAAAATGACTCAAGAAATCTGAAAATTCCCTTGTTAAAAGTCACTAAATTAGTAATAAAAATATGATCATTTATTCCAGTTTGGAACCACTATTTGGTGGTGTTTTTTATTTTTTAGAAATCTGAAAAGAATAGTGACACATTTTAAAAGGTTTCTGGGACCCAGATGAGTATGAAAAAAGGGCGAAATTTTTACGTATTTACATTTTCAAGAAATGTAAACCAGGCTGGCAACCCAAAGACACCCACGTGCAACAACCAGTCGAACTCAAAAAACTTGCAATGAACAAACATGGGTACTACATATGTTAATACCTTGGTGTGGTAACCGTGCTTCACACCTAGGCAATTACGCTGTTTTTGCATATTAATTAGCTCTTATTTGTTTTTTTTGTTCATTATTTTAATTTGCTCCGAAATTGCCAAAATCGAAATCAGGTCAAGAACTCCTTTAACCCGCTTCCTTCCAACCAAGTTACATCATTACACCTTACAGAACTCCAGAAACTTGTACACAAACCTTGCGGGAAAAATTTCATAAAATATGCAAATTCGATACTTAATTAGCATATTTTAAACCCAAAAGCTAATAGGTCGAGGAAACTTATCAACCGCTTCTTTCCACAAGTTACATCATCGTTAGCCATTACGGAACTCCAGATACATTGTAAACAATGTTGACATTTCTCTGTGCAATTATTGCCCTTTTTCATCTATACCACTCACAATTAATTTGGTCATAGGCCTTAACCTTACATTCTCCAGTAGAAGATGTGAAAAACTAATTGCTTATGATTGACTCTGAATAGTTCTCGTACACACACGCAAACACCAAGATTTTCCATCACCCTAAGTCCCACAGGGTATTCCCCTGCTCAGCACTGTGGGCTTACGTGCACCCCACCCCCCCCCCCCCCCCCCCCCCGACCGAAGTTAGCAGATTTTTTTTTTCTTGGTCAAGGTTCAAATTTGCACACGACACCCTGAAGTAGAGGAGTACATTCCGGTCAATTGCTTTTTATTGATTTTTGTGTGGCTTCCCTGGCAGACGACATTAAAAATCAATTGCCTTCTGATTGAGCACTCTCTCGCAGAACACCCATGATTTCTCATTGACTTTCGGCACGTCGCCAATTTTCTGCAATTATTCCTCTGCGGGGGAAAAAGTCCGACCAGTCATTGAAAAACATCAATGATCTGGATTCGGAGACCACTTATGCATTGCTTCTATTGACTCGCGGCCATTTTAGGGAGACAGCCCCCCAGTTAAGTGTTAAGGGTTAAAAAAGCCAGATACCAGAATACAAAAGGTGAGAAACTTAAAGGTCTAAAATGATGTATATGTGCACCAAATGGTGCATTTTGTGGTCTACAGTCGCTCTGCCACACCACCCCACTGGGTAAACGTCTTAACTGTGTTAACCCATGTGACTTTGAGGCAGTGAACATGATAACATCCAAATGTGGACCGATAACACTGCTGTGAGTGTGGAAGTCACAGTTACTGGGACTTGATTGGCAGCCTACAACAGAACAAGGCTAACTCGAATTTACGCGATGCGTTTAAAATAGTCCCCGACGAAGTCGCGATCACCAAAAATGCGATAAATGCAACTACAACACCCTACCCCCTCCCCAACACCCCTGCCAACCACCCCCCCACACCAACACCCGCAAACACTAACCCCAAAACACCCACCCTTCTACCCAACACCCACAACTCCCCAACACCCCACCCCCTTCCCAAACCACTCTGCAACACCCACCCCACCCATCATTAACATCCCGAAAACACCCCAACCACACGAAGGGCCCAACCCCAACACAATAAACCGTAACACGCCCCTCCCCTCCCCCCAAACCAAGGCAAACACGCCTCCCCTCCACAACCAACCCGCAACAACCTCCACAAATCCCGCAACCACCCTAATCTCCTCCCCAACACTTTCACCGCTCCCCAGGCACCCAGCAAAACACCCCCTCCCTAAAAAACACCATTTGCAACACCCCATCCATAAACACCATGCAACACCCCACCCCTCCCCAACCCAACTGCACACACACCCCCTCGCAAAAACTCTCCCACACCCCACCCACTCCCAACCACCCCGCAATACCAATAACCCCTACCCACACCCCACCCCCTCCCCTATGGCATAGTAGTCTCATTGGAGAAAGGAATTTTGCTATCCGACGTACCCGTTTCAGAGATAAGATTAGATACAGCAATTACCAATATGTAATTAGCTCATTGCATACCAAGCGCATATATCACATACTTTCAAAGTGCAAAACAGATGTGGCCCCATGATAGGCTTATGCAGCGAGGGACATTTTGAGTATCAATGTACAGTGTCAAAAATATAGAATTATTTGCTGATTTTGCATATTAATTAGCTCATTTGAAACTCCAATTTGACCAAAACTACGACCCAAAATAACATCAGGTCGAGAAACTCTTCAACCCGCTGCCTTCCACCAAGGTACATCCTTATAGCCTTACGAACTCCAGGAAACACTTGTACACAGGCCTGCAGGATAATTTTCATAAATTATGCCAATTAGATTACGGAACCAGGCGAACTCGTATGTACGCGATGCGTCAAATATGTCCCGACGAAGTCGCGAGCACTAACATGCGATAAATGCCAGTACAACACCCCACCCCCTCCCCAACAACCACAGCAAAACACCCCATTATCCCCAACACTTGCAATAACTGGCCCTCACCAACACCCCGAAACATCCACCCCAAACACCTGTTGCCAACCCACACCCCCCCCCCCCCCTCCAAAACCCTGCAACACCCACCCCCATCCCCAACACCCCACAACTCCCCAAAACCCTACCCCCTCCCCAATACTCTGCAACACCCACCCACCCCCCTCCCCAAACACCCCGCAATACCTAACACCCTCCCCAAAACCCCACCCCCTCATATGCATAGTAGTCTCATGTAGCGAAGGAATTTTGCCTATCCGATGTACCGTTTCAGAGATACAGCAATACGCATATTTAATTAGTCATTTGCCATACTTTAAGCCGCTATGCCGCATTATCACATACTTTAAATTGCAAAAAGATTGTGGCCCATGATACACTTTCAGCAGCACAGGAATTTTTTTTGAGTATCAATGTACAGGTCAAAATATAGCAATTACACTGATTTTTGCATTAATTTAATTAGCTCAATTTGATACTCAATTTGCTTGAAATACACCCAAAATCGTATCAGGTCAAGAACTCTCAGCCCGCTTCCTTCACCAAAGTACATCATTCTAAGCCCCTAGGGAACTCCGAAAAATGTGTAAACAGGCCTTGCAGGAACATTTTCATAAATTATAGCAAATTAGATACTTTAATTAGCCATTATTTTAGCCCAAAATCTTATCAGGTCAAGAACACTCATCAACCCGCTTCTTTCCACCAAGTTACATTATTGTTGCCCTACGGAACTCCAGTTAAAATTCATATACACATGGGTTAACATTTCATCACAGAAGGACAACAACAAAAACAGCCGACGGACACGCTCATTTTATAGTCTCCGTTACGAATCGTCGGCGGGGACACTAACTGCATGTGTTGGATGTGGTGGACGAATAATGAATTCATCCCCATCTTGCCTCTTCACACTGCCTCTGGCACTGGGGTGGTGATTTTGTTTTTGGATTGGTCTTTTTTTTACAAAAAAAAATTCACCTAGCCTAGCCTAGGGCCTATTCGGTAGAGGATGCTGCTAAGCAGACTCAAGTGGCCTATCTTTATTAACCTGAATATTTTACTGGCAGTTTTAGTAATTTAACTAATTATTTTTCCCAAGAGTCAAAGACCCGTGAGGTTCAAATTGTCAAGCGTCAAATGAAAAAATAAGGGTCAAAATTTTATTTATGAAAATGGACGTGCCAAATGTTGTACCTTGTTTTTTAACGGCGGCTTGACACGGAGCCAAAAGCTTGCGCTAACTGCAGGCTTACTCTATGTGGTAAATTTTAAGTAGGAAATGATGTGATGAAATGGCTCTTTGTAAATTATCATAGCCTTGTAAGTTGGAAAGGATTCATTAATCCTTAATTGTTAAACGATGGCATGGCCCTTAATTCATAAATGATGGAATGACCATTTATTCGTTAAATGAATAACCTGTTAATTGGTTAAAATGAAAACCCTTTATGCAATGAAGGAATGGACACTTTATGGGTACATGAAGACCCTTTAATTGCCAAATGAAGGATGACCCTTTAATTTTGTAAATGAAGTATGCACCTTTAATTGGTAATTACAATTGTAACTGCGAATACAGGAATTTTATAGAGTATTGGGAAAGGAGAGCCGAGTTCGGCTGAGTGGTTGAGATGTTTGATGATCAAAAGCCATGCGTCAAATTGACTCTCAGAAATTTTTCTCGCGGGTCAAAAAGAGAAGTCAAGCGTCCCTTACACGGAGGTCGGGTCCATGATAATCCCGACTGAGCCTCAAGTCATGCAGAAATATTCAGGACGAAGGTCGATAGAAACAATTTGGCTGAACTTAATGATTCTCTCAATGAGTCCATGTTTAGCAAAAGGTACTTACTTTTGGGCAGTAAGACATCGGTAGACAACCCTTTTAATGTTTTAAGTAGTTTCAGGAAAAGAAAAAGAAAAGAACACCCTTCAAAGAGCAAATTTGATTGCACTTTCAGAGGACGATAATTTCACAAAGTGCAAAAACGGAATATGACCAATTGACATGACCCACAGTGAAAGGTCATACACGTGCGACCAAATTTGTAAGGAGTATTGCCATACCGTATCCGCAAATAGATTTACAGCACACTGCATCTCAAAATCTGCACTAAACAGCTGATTGTGGTTTACCCAGTACAGCAATAAACAAGATCAATAATGTTTGTGTTTGAGTGTAAAAACTGTATGATAAGGGTGCACAATATCACGCTGAAACCTGTGGATCACCGGGAACGGGTCTTTGATTCAAGTCGGCAATTTTGATACGCACGTATAGAAGTACGAATCAGATAAAAAGTATCGCCTTGTCTTTTTAAAGGTCCCAGGAAATGAAGATGATAATAATATTCCAAATTTTTACAGGGCATTCCATTCCAATACACAGGGCCACAAAAAAGAAATCCGTTACACTACCAGTAATATCATTAGTGAAACTAATAATTTTCGTCAGTGCCATGAATAGATTCAAACCAGTCACTGGAATTTTCTATTACTCCTGAAAAATCAATAGTTACTCATGATGTCATCACAAACCCATTGAAGGCTTTCTAGTCCCTCTGTAGGCACTTGACAAAACCCACATCAATTCTATTTGCATTTCCTAGGACCTTTAATACACTGATTTCACAATTTCTTTATTTTTTATTATTAACTCAGTGGCAGCACCAGACCTATTTCTGGGGGGGGGGGGCAAACTGAGTCTTGGGCAAAGTAAATTTGGGGGGGGGGGCAATAGTGAATTTCTGGTGGGGTTTGGGCAGTTAAGTCTTCACACCGTTATTTTTTTCAAATATTTGGAGTTTGGTTTAACCCATTTTGGTCCCAAAATCGCTCGATTCCCCCAAATTTGATGATTTTTGGGCCCCCCCCCACAAAGCGCTGATGATTTGTTCAAAATAAATCCTTTCATTTTTATTTCGTGTGCAGGGGGGACAAACTAGGGGGGGCAGAAACAAAAAATTGGGAGGGAAAAAAAGCCCCCATGCCCCCAATGGCACTTGCCACTGCTAACACTGCAGGTTATTTTTCAATATCCTGTGATAAGAACCAAAAATATAAAAATATGAATTCTGATGATTTTTTTTTTTTTGGAGGGGTAGGATTAAGCATTATCTGTTTTGTGATAAAAGTTAATCCGATCTGAAGTACTTGTGCAAGTTGCAGTAGGACTGGCTTTTTTTGAGAAAAAATGCCTAATTTTGTTTACTATCAAAGTCCATCGTCGACTTTTTCTGCAACGCTTCAGGTGGCAAGCCTGAATTTACACTCTCTGGGACAGCAGTCTGGGTCTCTATCCGTCAAATGGCGCAGTGTTGACGGATAGAGTTCGATCAGTCGCCTAACTAGAGGTCCAGTCCAATGTATAACACGTTAGCCATATAATGTGTATGAGAGACCTTGAGTTATGATTTAGCGGAACTGCCTAGGCCAAGGATGCCAGGGCCTAACAATAGCATAAGACTAAAGGTGCCATTTCATTACTTCATGCCTTGCCGAGTGCAGTACTGCATGCAGCCTACCAAATTGTTACTGCAATCACTGGCAGTATTGCAACGCAAGCAGTACTGCAACAAAGTTTAAAATTATTTTAACTGGAAATGCAGCAAGTGCCGATGGGTGCAAGTCAGTTGTTGCAGTATGCAATTCCGCCAAGTTACTGCAACGTACTGCAACCGGGGGACCTGGGTTGACCTGCAGTAAATCGATTAGGAGTGCAGCGGAAGTGACGGAACATATACTGCACAGCAATGCAGTGCAGTGGAAGTATTCACATGAACGGACCTTTAGGCTAGGCTAGGAATGACCATATGCCAGCAGGCGAGGCCTCGAGGGCAGGCTTCAAATCAAAAGTTGTTACCGTACCCACTAAAACTGTGTAGTCCTATGGGAAAAATCACAAAATTTGAGTTTTGGACTGTAGAATCCCAAAGACAATGGGAAAAAAGAACATATGTCTAATCTTTGATACTGAAGCTACCATGATGTTATGATAACTAGGTGTTATGGAAAAAGCGCATTTTTGTAAATTGACCCTCCGTTTGTCAAAATAAGCCTATAAATACATTTTTGTACAGTATTGGTATTGACACTGCCCGGTCACAAAATCTTGAACAAATCTGGTAACATATATTTGTCCATAACTTGCCCGGCAAAAGTGTAGTTTAGGACCCTACATGGTTTACTGGTTAAATACTACTTAAATCACCCCAAAATCGATCCACTCACCTTCAGAAAACCCTCTTCTATCCAATGGCTGCTTTAAAACACATTTTTGTTTTAAAATAGTCCTTAAATTGAAGAAAAATTGTCAAAGAAATACATTTTCAAGCTACTGACATGCCGATAAACACTCCCGATCATGCGATGAGGCTTGCACCGCGTAATTTAGCGTGCGCGTATTCTATGCCAAAACACGCTGTTTACCCAATCGGGATGCCCCTTGGTTGTCCCTCTAACTTTTGGACCAATCAGGGATGGGTTACCAAAAGTAGTTCGGCCATTTTAATGGCATTTTCACTTTAGGATGAGTGCGTTTTTACTCGCAAATTCTCCCCTTTTTCTACAAAACCCACTTCTTTCTTTCAGTATTAACCCTGTTTTCCAGTAACGGAATGTTAGTTTTATCGATGTAGGTAAGTTTCATGATTTTGTTTACATGTTTGGTATCTTTTCAGGGCAGAAATGTTGCCGATTTTTGGCGATTTTCAAAAGTTGTTTAACCTTGTCTGTTTTACCCCATAATTTCCCTCATTTTTTAAGCCCTGCCCTCTTCCAAAAAATTAACCTTGTTCGAAAGTGTTCATGGGAGCTATCTAATCTAGTCTGGTTGCTTTAGAATGATGAATTAGAAAGATTTCATCCCTATATAGGGTTAGGGTCCTAAACTACACCATTACCACTTGGCCAATTTTTGCACGACAGACATGGACATGAGTGACCCCTCATTTTTTAAGTTAAATAATTGTCTTTTCAATGAAAACAATTTCAGTTAAAAATTTCTAACTTGAAATTTTCTTGGTTAACCCTAGCTAGGCTTCCTTTGCTTTCATTGCCAAAAAAGGCTTTGGTTTATTTAAAGCGACAAACTGTCAACTGTGCACATTTGAAAATAGTGCGCCCTCAAGATTCTTCAAAATAGATATTTTTGGCATGGTTTAAAGCTTACAAAAGCCTCAATCCTGGAAATGATTAAACCAATCAGCTTCCTATGGGTAAACAGAACGATTTAATAATTTACGGTCCGCCGGCGACGTGAATTTCAGCAGAACGAAAATGGCGTTTTAGCACAGGAACAACTCACTCCGTATGCATGTTTCGCACGCTATGCCACACACATTTTGACCGGTCTATAACCTTTGGTGGTTTAAAAGGTGCAACAAGAGATTTTGGGAGGCACCCAAATTGTGTCATAATAGGTACTTTCTATAGACTAGACACCATAGATTTCTTACCTTGTATTGGCTACAGAAAAGTCTTAAAAGTGAGAAAAAGGTGAGTCTGATTTGCTTATATTGTCAATATAAAACATAGGGTGATTCGTATTTGCTCCTATACGAAATAAAATGTTCAAAATTTTTGTACAAAGAAACATTTCTCACGCTTAATCTTTCAGATGGGGTTATTTTTTGATAGAAAGCTTTACATCAGGCAAAATCAGGACTTTCTAAGATTTTTTAAGGGACCCTGATATGTGAAATCCTCTCGTTGCACACCATTGATATCAGTGAGTTAAGAGTACAACATATTCATGTAATATTAATAGCATATACAATTTGTTGATAGATTAAAGTTATGGAAAACTTAAATTGGCCTACAAATTACCTGGATGTCTTTATCCTCATAGCAATGCCCTATCGTTTTTTGGGTATGTTATTTTTATTGTAAAATCATTATCTCTGTTCTTCCAATGGCCTAGACATCATTTGAGAGCAAATTGAAGAAATTTTTTATATTTTGTGAAAATGTCCAGTGCCCCTCTTTTTATGATACAATGTATATACATTTGATTTTCATTTGTTTTATAGCTAGCCTCCTGCTTTGCTTGGTTTATACCTAGAGGCTACGGCTAACAAAACCAAATCACGTTGTATCAAAATCCGTATGGACTAAACCGCTAAAAACGTTGAAATCCACAAAAATGACTCGACCTACTTTTATTCTCTTGGTTGGTAAGGTTGTCCACGCATTTGTTTTAACACACGTGTGTAACATGGCTTAGTTGGGTTCCGGGCTGGAGAGTTCAATTGTGCCACCCCGACAAAACGGACTCAATGGTCCACCTAAATCTTCAGCGGGCTTTTCGTCTGGAACTAACGACTTCAGGGTCACATTGGTGGGGGATCGGTACGGTCTGACGCATTTTCCACCTTTCAAACAGCAATTTTTTGGCGCATTATCTTGACTCATCGATAACTAAAGGTGGTCCATTTTGTCGATTAACCACAACCAGCCTCTAGGTCGTCAGTGTAACATGTCTAGATCTTTGTGGCTTCGCCGCGCCGTGTGTGGATGGAGGTACGTGGATGCCCTTTACCACGAGGGCTCGACTGTAGTGAAACCTTCGTCTGCTACAGAGATTTAAGATAATTGTGGGCGGTTCCTTTCGTGTGTGGGAGCTGTGGCCACTGCATGCTGTACTGCCACCCATATACAAAACAAGTTGATTCCAGTTTTAGCATGTTTTAGAGCTTAGTTTGACCCGATTTAATTCATGAAATTTCCTAGAATTATCTTCAAGAATGACAAATTGGAATGCTCAACAGGATGATTTACTATTAGCAGAAATGATGACTCCTACTCAAAAACGCATTAAATTAATGAACCACGGGAAGACTCATTAAAATGGTATGGGCGTGAGTCATTCAACACTTGGAATGAGATGTGAAATGACTGGAAATCTCCAGAATCTGCCCTAATTACGGTTTTAATAATGATAATCTGTGTTAAAAATACCGTATTACCATAATTGTTTATAAGAAGAGCATAATGCAATAGAAAAAATGGGATTCCCCCTTATGCTATAAAGATCATTGAATTTAGAGAAAGCTACTGCGATAATCACATTTTCCAGTTAGGGGCCTATGGGCGGAGCTGCCGGCTGATTGCAAAATAGGTAATTTCTCAATACGATACTATGTTCCCGCGGTGACTTTCCTATTGGACAATGGTAATGTAATCTGTTCTTGCGTGGTTTATACATGTACATAATGAGCAACTGAAAGTAAATCGGCCTATGCCACCTAAAATTTTTTTTTTTCGTAGCAGTGGCCTCCCTGATGGGCCTAAAGTGCATGAGGAGTGAGGGCGGTTTTTATTTTTTTGTTTTTACTAATGACCTAAAACTGTGGCGGTTTTCACACCAAAAATTGAACTTAGTCTACCACCTACTTTTAGCCGCATCAGCAAAATGGTGAGTCCTTTTTTGATTTTACAAGGAATAGTCCCCCTCCCCCACCCCTTAGAGGTCTTGAAATCACATCAAAGTTACTGTGGTTGGTTAATCACACATTTAAGGCTTCCTCCAGCAACATTTCAGATTTAAAGCATATGATTTAATGAAAAATTACACAAATAAAAAAGTTTGGACTTATCCCCCGAGTTAGGCTGGAGGGCTACGTTAACCGATATTTTTGTCTGCGGCCTAATTGAAAAGTAGGCCTATAAGCATTGCTCATAAGACGACTTGGCACTTGACATAACCTGAGATGAATATAATTCGTCTAGACTTAACATTAGGGTATGATTCGATGATCTCGAATCTTCCAACATCCATACTTTTTCAACATGAGATTTTTACACGGTTGCATTGGTAACTGGCTAGTAAACTATACCTGTGAATGGTTAAGCTCGAAAATGTCTGTGTGTCACAAACGAAGGAATTTTGTAATTAGAATAATTATTATCGGGATCCCGATAATAATTCAACGGCTGCTGGAAACGGCCTTCCAATGTGAAATAGCCGGGAAATAGCGCCATGTACGTGTCTACGCTCATCCCATTAGTTGTTTTATTGGTTCAGGTAAGTCAAGTCAGAGGTTATTTTCTCGAGGTGGCATATTTCATCATGGACGGACATAGGGTAAAATGGGGTAAGTGGGACACTGGGGTAAGTGGGACACAAACTACATAATTCCCTCAATCAAGAACAAAATTTGGCAACATGACATGGTGTGTCCAACAAAATCTACGTAAACATGTTCTGCTTTACATTCAAATTCAAAAATGGATTTATTCGATCTTGAAAGTGCTTAAAAGGTCAAAGGTCAACACTGACCGCAATTTAGTGCCAAAATCTGCGAATTATTCTTAATTAAGGGTGCTAATTGCTAAAAATGCAAATATTTTACTGAAAAGTAGAGAAAAGTTTAAGTCTATACATTTAATCTATGATAAAATTAATGTTTTTATCAAGCAAGTTGGAAAAAATTATAACAAAATTCTGCCAATTAATTTGCAAATGAGCTAATTAATTACGCTGCTGTCCCATTTACCCCACATGAAATTCACTCAGGGTAAGTGGGACATGGCTATTAGCTGGTACTTATCAGTTTTATTTTTGTGTATATTTTTTGAGAAAAATATAAATTATAAGAACATAATGTTATTATACACAAATTATATGATAAAAATACATATTTTCTGAAAATATGGATTTTAAGACCAAAAAATGATAAAATAGGCAATTTCTGTACATTAAACCATATAGAATGTGAAGTTTTCGGCATGTTATTCGAAGTACGTGAAAATTATGAGTGCAAAAATATAATATCATTATTTTGTTATTGTTATGCCATATAAAGTATTCTGAAAACACTTTCAATTATTAACAGCAGTGAATATATATTCTTTTCGTGATATCCTTACTCCCTAATTGCCTAATTACTCAAAGTACGTGTCCCACTTACCCCAATGTGGGAATATAAATGGGGTAACTGGGACAGTTCTAATTAGCACGTTTTCTAATTAATATGCATGTGGTACTTATACACAAAGTAGTTAAGTTCCTCATGACCCACAGATGATATTAAAGTAAATGGTTTTCAGAAAAACCTACCATGACTTTGTTTCGAACCAATTTAGGCTTAAGTGTCCCACTTACCCCACTTTACCCTAATCGTAGCATTTCCAGCTCTGCCGTTATTCCAATCTGGGATCACAATTCCCGGTACAAAATCGCTTATTTTATGATAAATACGCATTTTTTAGCATTCTCGTTCGCAGGTATATAGATTCCTAGACAATTACCAACGTAACTGTGCCAAAATATCAAATTTTGAAAATTGGAGGCGCTCTTCAAAAAAATGTGCCATTATTGCTTTAAATCTCCAAAAAACGGGCATCAAACAAGTAGTGCTGATTTTAAACAAAATTATCTAGAGAAACATAGGACACTTCGCCTATTCTGTAAGCAAAGATTATCTAAAGTAAGATATGACAATCCTTGATTTTTGATAGGAATGTATTTTTCGCATTATTTGAGGAAGAGCGCTCTCTATGATTAAGTCGACAAATTGAATTAATGGGCATTATGCGATTTCCAAAAAAAAATCTGGAAAATGTTTTTTTCTTTGATTTTTTTTATGTGAATGTATTTTTCGCATCATTTCAGAAGAGCGCCGTCAAGGGTTAATAGCTTACAAATTGAATTAAAGGTGCATTAGAGCCTATTCAATTAAAAAATATATCTTTTGATGGAATGTATTTTTCGCATCATTTGAGAAAGAGAGTCTTCAAGGGTTAAGCCGACAAATTGATACATGGTGGGTGGGATGGGCCAGCAAGATCAAGTTTGATTGGTTAGCGGATGCGTGTCTCAAGCCGGGTAATCGCGAAAACGGTTTTCAAACAAGTAGTACTTTAAAAAAAAAAGCCAGGTGATCGCAAAAACCCAGGGACCGCCTAGTTTTATTTGATAATTGAAAGTTAAAATCGCTTGAATCCAACACTTGATTCAACACAATGTGTTAATTCAACACATTGTTTTGAATTCAACATTCAACACAACAGAATATCATAGGGGTACAGACTGACTCAGAGATTTCGAAATATAATTTTTTTGGTGTAGTAATTAAAAAAATAGTAATCTAGAACTAAGATAGTCACCTAAAATGCCTAATTCCAAAAATCAGAGATGAATTGGACTTTCCGTTTTCATGCAGTAAACATTTTATAACAGTGCCATAGGATACAGTGCATAACAAAAATTCCAGAACCGGAATTTTATAACAATTCTATATGAAGGACTTCGATTTGAGCTTTATTTCACACAGTGATTAGTATATCGATAAGCATTATGTATAATGCAAAAACACGATTTCTTTGAAAATTGAGTGCGCCCTCATTGGAAAATCTCTGATTCATCCTTTAAGAGTTCGTTCATCCCCCACTACAGAAAAGATTTAACACCATTGGTAGTTAATGTAGACCCTCAAGGTCACTGCTGGGTAGTAGGTACTTAAGGTAACACAGGGGTAACAAATTTAAAGATGTCCAAATAATGTTGAAAGTATGCCATTTTGTCCGTCTAGTCATCCCGGAGGGGGTTCTCGACACAAATGATCATACGAGGACGTGCCGCAGACATTGGTCTTATTTTCATTTCAACCTTCTGGTATATCAATGACCCCTTTTTTTCATGCTAATTTTGGTATAGCAATGGGTCGGGGTTTTTTCAAAATTTTCTCATTGGAAAATTAGACAAATTTTCTCAAATGGAAGCCAAAATTTTCTTAAAATGTTGGAAAAAGTAGTCAAATTTCCTCAATCTGTAGCCAAAAAAATGTCCAAAATTTGTTTAAAATGTCAAATTTCTGAGGGGAAAAAATGGCAATTGGGTTACTTTGGGCCAAATTTTGCATCACTGATATAGCTATATTTTTCCCTTTTTTGGCAAAAATGGTATAGCTATGGGTCCTACTTCCAGACTCTCGGAGGCACGCCCCTACCCAAACCCAACTAATCATAAGGATTAAAAAATGGACGTTTGTACCACTTACGACAATTGGTTTTGGAGTCACAAGGTATAATGACTAAAATGGTAAAGAAACACAGTGGTCAATATTGAAAATTATGCTGATTATATTCTAAATACTTGCAAATTGTGATGGGAAAGAAAAGTGGGAAAGTTTGGTTAAGAACCACGAAATTGCACAAAAAAGTTATGTTAGTACGGTGGACAATGAATCGCGCAGGAGGCCCGCGGCGGTGGTGAGACGGGACTTTCGGAGAGTTATTGAACTAATTACCCCCGGCGGTCGTGTCCGAAAATTGGAGTGTGATTGGGGCGGTGATAATACAGGGAGTAAATCAAAAACAAGCCCAGTAAATAGCATAAGTTGAGTTCAATGTCAGATGAAGAGAGGGATTTGCGCTGTACAGAGGGAGATAGTTGAGAGGGAGAGGGCTACGAGAAAAAGACGGTTGAGAAAACGTTCCGGTTTGCAACGGGTATAGAGCAGAGGGTGATTCGGATACTTTAGAAGCTATGAGTGAGAGCTAGAGTGAAAAAGCTTCAAAACCTAGAAAGGGGTCGTATATAGGGCAGCCAAAGAGACAATCACAGAGGAGAGGAAAAGTTTGGGTATTAGCGTAGAGCCAAAGAGTTAGAGTGGGAAAGAAAAGAATCCGAGATTACGAGGAAAAATACGAGACCTAGGGCGTAGGGAATGCGAGTTAAAGAGGGCAGAAGGAAACCTTGGCAAATAAAGAGAAGGTAAGAGAAGCCATATCCACTGTCAACAAGAGTAATACAAAGATGAAAAAGGGAAATAAAAAAGTGAAGCAGACACCGCAAATATGGTGAAGAATCCAAGTGTGGCAAAACAGAAGGAATACGGCAAGGGCAAAGTGAAAAGAACGCCAGTTGTGTACGCGCAAGCGGGTAACATGCCAAGTCTCCCGGGCCAAAGCAGGATGCAATTAAGAAATAAAGGGTGATGCAGTAGCATTTATGGGCGAATAATGTGTCCGAGGTCGGAAAAACTAAATAATGGGCGAGGCGCAGCCGAGCCGATTATTTTTAAGTTTTTCCGGCCGAGGATACATTATGAGCCCATAGATGATACTGCAAACCCTTTATTTCTATTCTATTACCTAAAAGAACATGATTTAGTAAGAAAATGCATTCGCGACCCATTATTGCAGAATAATGGGCAGTAAGCTCACCAATCAGAAAGCTGCATTTGCAATAATGGGCAGTAGCGGTAATAGAATAGTTGATAAAGAGCATGGTCGGGAACGGATTTATAAGTTGGGAATCAAAGGCAGGATTCTGACGGGGTACGGGCCCTGTGGTACCAAAAGATGCAGAGTGAAGATAATTTGTTCAGGCGAGAGACATCGGGGAACTCCAAGCGAAGTAGGGGCACACGTTGGTGTTCATCTGATGAGTGTGATAATAACGTTAAGTGTTAAACGATACACGAGAAAGGATCCGGAATGAATAGCAGTTTGAGACTAGGTTTTTGCCCGGCCTGCCGAAGAAGCGAAAGAAAGAACCCCTGGGGTTCACCGGTATGGTCTTGGAAAGACTTCTATTTTCAGTTTGAGGCTTGTAGGAAAGTAGAACTGGTTGGTTCATATCGTGAAGCTGCATTTTCAATTGACCAACATGTACAAATTACACCCTTGATAACTCATATCATACATCTTCAATAACCCCAGATTTGTGCCAGATTAATTTTAAAAAGCCATGATCACCCCCGTTATAAAGGAAGAAAAGAAACTCGATTCGGCAAATTATCGTCCAGTCAGTGTGCTAAGCTGTGTTTCAAAGATACTTGAAAAGTGGTTTGTATGTCCCAAGTTGAAAGTTCTTTATCCAACAAAAAATCTTATTTTACCAATCAATCCGTTTTCGCACAGGTTACTCAACTGAATCTGTCTTATTTATACCTGACTGATTTTATTAAATGCAAATATCTCAAGGTAAATTTGTTGGCTTGTCCTGTTTAGATGTTCAAACGCATTTGACAGTGTTGATCATTACCTCCTATGCCAGAAGCTTGAAGCCTATGGAATCAGCTCTGGATGGTTCCATTCTTCTTGTGTGACAGACAGCACTTGTTTGCAATCGATGGTATTAGATCTCCTCTCCTAACCATTACTTTTGCGGAGTACCACAGGGTACCTTCTGGGACCATTACGATACTTGTGCTAAGCACTGATATGGAGTTATCGGTGCAAAACAAGCTTTTGCTTTATTCTGATGACAGTGTCATTATAACTTTTGACAAGGACCCCCCCAGTGGTTGTTTTCTGATATGCCTTAGCTCTGATCTCCATTCATGCAACCAGTGGCTAATTGACAATAAGTTGAGTCTCCATGTTGGTAAAACAGAAATGATATCCTTTTCAATACCAAAGGCACAAGTTAAGCACAAAAGTTTCTCTGATTTTTCGAGTTGTTCCATACAACCATGTGAGAAATCTCAGGATAATATCAAGTATCTTGGAGTTACTATTGACACACTCTCTGTCTGGTGACATTCTGGCCAACATCCGTCACAAAGGTTTCCGGTCGGCTAAATATTCTTTTATAGATGTTTAAAGTTCTTCATCATACTTTTACGCAGAAAACCCCCTCTCACCACTGCTTTGCTTCCATGTCACATTGACTATTGCTGCACTCTTGGTTTGCAATCTCAGTCATAAATATAAGAAGAAATTGCAACTCACCCAAAACAAGATTGCGCATTTTGTTTTGAATTTGTACGCCAGAGATCATATTGGTCAGGTAGAGCTCAAATCTTGTAAAAGTTCCTCATATCTCTGACAAGAGTTAAACAGTTACACCTAGCTCAACAATGCCTTCAACATTTACCATTCTCAGGGTTCTGTCTTAATTTGTCAAATTTCACAAGATCACAATATTCCTTCTCACAGAACCAATCAGTGATTTCTAACTTTTTTGTTCCCAAGTAAAAGGTAATTGCGTCAACACATTTTTTTAACAATGCCATTCTGGAATTGGAATGCTCACCCAACCACCAAACCAAAATCAAGGACATCTCCACCAAGCAATCATGCCTTTAAATGAATTGAAAAAACATCTTGCTTTTTAATACTCCTGACCAAGAATTGCTGAGTTTTTACAGTTTGAGAGCCCCTCCATTGGCTTTTTTTTCTTTCTTCTCTTTTTACGTTTATTTTTTGTTCCCGGCACTTCACTCACAACCTTTGCTTTCGTTTATTAGGAGGACCCCATTGGAAATAAGCTTTCCCCTTCAGGTGTGTTGGCAAGCTTCAGGGGCTATCCTGGGTTTGTCAGCTTTGGTGCGTGGTGTTTTTATCCAAGTATGGCTTAAGTACTTTTTAACATGTGCCATTTTATATTATTACTGGTTTGTATATTTGTTGTGTACTTTTTCTTAACTGCTTAATTATTTGCAATGTTATTGTCCTTTTCAATTTCATGCGTATTCCAAATAAAAACAAACAACAAAAACAGACCAGTTGTCAGGAAGAGTGTGACTCTGCTCAGTGTCAATGACATTAAGCGATAAAATCGCCTATACAAGGAGTGTTGGTTGTGAGGCTAGGAATTTGGTTCCCGATAGTGCCTGAGAACTATTTTTTGGATTTGACTGCTGCGCGGGAACAGAAACCTGGGATACTTGGGAGGATGTCAAACGTTTAGTGCAATGGCCCGTCTACGGCACTAAGACAACGTATAGCTGGGGACTTTTAAAAGGGCTGTTACTGACCCTGAGTTTAGGGAGAGAACTATTTCATAGCTAGTCGAGAGACATTGGATGCCGCAACCATGCAAGGTCGAACCCTCTTGGGTCGTTACAAATCAGATCCGCCTATAATATGGTGGATAGAGGTGAAGAGTACCGTCCAGTATGATTGATATTAGTAGGGTCAAAATTAAAGTCCCATTTAGAAGTTTGGGAAGAAGGTTTGAAGGTGTTTTTTTCCTGTATTTAATGGTTGCTGACAAGGATTTTTTGGATCCAACCTCTGGGAACTGTGGGAACTCCTCGCTAGATGGCGGTTTTTAAAATGGCCGCCAAAATTCCAGAAAATGGCAGATTAAAAGCTACCAACAGGCTATCTAATAGTGGTAATATGAATCAATTTGGGGTATTCTTAATGCTAAATATAGTGTATGCTATTCCAATAATTAGATTTTGATAGTACCGTAGAGGGCCGGTTTTCAAAATGGCTGCCAAATTCCTGTATAATAGCCTTTTTGGGACCGTATACAATTAATTATTAGTGATACAAGGATTAAATCAAATGAAGTATGTTTGAAGGTATTTGTTTACATTTTCACGGATCTGAACAATTTATTTTGTCCAACCCTCTGGGAATGTGGGAACTCTCGCTAGAAGGGCGTTTTTTCAAAATGGCCGACAAAATTCCAGAAAATGGTAATTTAAGCTATGAAACGGGCTATCTGAGATATTCAATGAAATCAATTTTGGGGTATTTCTGAATGCTGAAAAAATGAAAAATTGTGTAAATTTGTTTTTTAATATTAGGATTTTATGATAGGTACCTTTAGAGGGGCTTATTTTTTTCAAAATGGCCGCCAAAAATTCCAGAAAATGGCATTAAAGCTAAAAACACGCTATCTAATCGTTAATATGAACTCAATTTTGGGGTATTTTCTTAATGCTAATTATAGTGTATATGCTATTCCACATAAGTAGAATTTATGATACGTACACGTAAGGGCGCGTTTTCAAAATGGCTGCCAAATTCTGTAATAATAGCCTTTTTGGGACCGTTATCAATTAATTCTTAGTGAATACAAGTTATAAATCAAGTGAAGATGTTTGAAGGTATTGTTTACATTTTCAAGGATGCTGAACAAGATATTTTGGTCAACTCGGGAAGGTGGGGAACTCTCGCTAGAGGGCGTTTTCAAATTCAAAATGGCCGCAAAATTTCCAGAAAATGGTATAGTTAAGCTAGAAACGGCTATCTGAAATTCAATTTTCACATGAAATCAATTTTGGGGTATTTCTGAAATGCTAATGATATTTAATAATTAGGATTAATGATAGTACCTTTAGAGGGCGCTTTTTCAAAAGGCCGCCAAATTCCAGAAAATGCATATTAAGGCTAAAACAGCCAGCAAAGTCTCAAATTAATCAAATTTTGGTGTTTCTTAATGTAGTTTGGTATTCATGCTATTCCAATATTTAAGAATGTATGATAAGTACCAAGTACCGTGGAGGGCACTTTTTTCAAATGCTGCCAAAATCTGTATAATAGCCTTTTTGGGAACGTTATAATAATTTATAGTGATATACAAGTATAAATCAAATGAGATGTTGAAGGTATTTGTTGAAATTTCAAGGATGCTGAACAACATTATTTTGGTCCACCTCTGGGAAAGGTGGGAACTCTAGCTAGAAGGGCCGTTTTCACAAATGGCCGCCAAACTTCCGAAAAAAAATGGTACTATTAAGAAGGAAACGGCTATCTGAGATTCAAATGCAATCAATTTTGGGTGGGGTGGGCGGGGGTTATTCTGAAGGCTGATGATTATTTAAAATAATTAGGATTTAATGATAGTCCTTTAGAGGGCGCTTTTTCAAAATGGCCGCCAAAATTCCAGAAAATTGCATATTAAGGCTATAAACCAGGCATCCTAAGAGTCCAAATGTTAAATCAAATTTTGGTGTTTCTTAATGCTTATTATTGTATTATGTATTCCAATAATTAGAATTTATGAAAGTACCAGTGGAGGCGCTTTTTCAAAATGGCTGCCAAAATTCTGTCTAATAGCCCGTCTGGTGACCTTATCAATTAATATTAATGGGGATACATTCTAAACATGTGAAGAGAAGATGTTTGGAAGGGGTACTACTTTGTTTACATTTTCAAAGAAGCTGAACCAGATTATTTTGGTCCAACTCTGGGAAATGTGGGGAAACTCTAGCTAGAGGGCGTTTTAGAAATGGCCGCCAAAATTAGAGACAATTGCATTTATTAAAGCTAAAAAACAGCAATCTAAGAGTCCAATGAAATCAATTTTGGTGTTTCTTATGCTAATTATGTTGTAATGCTATTAAACTATTAGAATTTATGATAAGTACCCCTAGAGGGGCGTTTTTTCCAAACTGGCTGCCAAAATTCCACATAATAGTCTTTTGGGGGCTGTTTCAAGTTATCCAAAATTCAAATAAAATCAAATGAAGATTTTAAGATGTTTTTTATATTTTCAGGATGCTGAACAAGATTTTTTATGGTCCAACATCTGGGAAATGTAGATAATCTCCAAATGGCCGCCAATATTCCAGAAATGAAAAGCTAAAAAACAGCTATTTTCAAATGCAAGCATACATCAAAGTTGCAGATGTTTGAAAGTATTGGTTTATATTTTCCGGATGCTGGAACAATGGATGTTTGGTCCAACCTCTGAGAAATGTGCCGGAAATTTCGATATGGAGGGCATTTTCAAACTGGCCGCCACAAAAGTCAAGGAGAACGAGAAAAAACCGCATTATTTTTAAAGCATATTAAAGCTATTGAGAATCAAAATAAATTCTTTTGTGGTTGTTTCTTAATGCTATTTTATAAATGCCCAGAGAGGGGGGGATGAGGGGGGCTGGGGGCGCTTTTTCAAAAATGGACTGCCAAAATTCCAGAATAAAGGACAATTAAGATAAAAACAGCCATCTAAGATTCAAAATGAAATCACTTTTGGGTATTGTCTTAGTGATAATTGTTTTCCGCTATTCTGCAATTGAGATAGATATCCCACCAATTTTGTTTTCAAAATGGCAACCAAAAGTCCATTAATGCCTTTTGGGGGGGGCGTTATCAATGTATTGCCATAATCTTCTTCAGCATCCTTGAAAATGTAAACAAATACCTTCAAACATCTTCACTTTGATTTATACTTGCATTCACTAATAATTAATTGATAACGGTCCCAAAAAGGCTTATTATACAGAACAGGAATTTTTGGCAGCCATTTGAAAACGCGCCCTCTACGTGTACTTATCATAACTTCTAATTATTGGAATAGCATTACACCATAATTAGCATTAGAATTTACCCCCAAAATTGATTTCATATTAACTATTAGATAGCTGTTTTAGTTTATATGCCATTTTCTGGAATTTGGCGTGGCCATTTTGAAACGCCCTCTAGCGAGAGTTTCCCCACATTGTCCCAGAGGTTGGACACAAAAAATCTTGTTCAGGCACCCTTGAAAATACAAGAAAACACCTTCAAACCTTCTTCCCCAAACTTCTAGAATGGGACTTTTAATTTTGAACCCTACTATATGTCTGCTTTATGAAAGGTAGGATAGGCGGGTGGAAAATGTAATTAAGGAGGGGATAGATAGGTCATCGCGTGAGGTTCACTTTTTGGGGGGGTTACAGTTTGCAAGAAGGGTTAGGGGTAGCGATAGGACACCAAGGGGAGGCATCAAATTCTGGTCGTTGTATATACCAGTGTACAGGTTTAAAAAATGTCCGAAATTACGGAAATTCTGGCAGCAGGTATTCCATCATTTTTAGGGGTTAAATTTACAGCAAAATCTGTCAATTAACGGAAATTTGACAGGTTCATGTTCCAGAAATTGTCATATTATGGAAAAAAATATTGGTGTATTTTAACAGAATTTTCCCGTAATTAAAAGGACGGGAAACCAAAAAAAAAGTCCGAAATATGATGTGCCAGAACTTTTTGAAATATTTCCGTAAATTAAAATTTTGAGCTATTTTTAGTTTGTGTTTTTTAAAAAAAAAAAAAAAAAAAAAAAATTTCCCGTAAATTTACGGAAAATCTGTTTCTAATTTAGGAAATTTTTTAACAGTGATAGTAAACCCGGACCATTCGCTTGAAGACTGCCGGAGAAGCCAAGTCCAGAAGTGAAGAAGGGTTATCGGTGTGGGAGGCTTGGCCACATAGCAATATCTGTCTGTATTCGGGGGCCGTGGATTACAGTTGTGGGGCGGAGGGCACACATCCAAAAAGAGGGAGGGACGGAGGAAACCGAGGCGGGCTATATCTCATGGCCCAGCGGAAGAACGGAGATGAAGAGGGGTCAATTAAAGCAATATTAGCACATTTTTTGAAAGAGCGCCACCCCCATGTTCAAAATTTGATATTTTTGCACAGTTTAGTTGGTAATTGTCTAGGAAACTTACCTGCGAAAAGAGAATGCTAAAAATGCGTATTATCACAAAAATTACGCGATTTTGTAATTAGAATGGGGATCCCATATTGGACTCTAACGGCAGAGCTGGCAATGCTACTTTTATGTCCGTCCATTGATGAATTTGCCACCTCGATAAAAAACCTCTAACTTGGCTTGCCTTGAACTATTAAACAACTAATGGAGGAGGCGTAGACACGTACATGGCGCTAATTTCCCCGGCTATTTCATTTCACATTGGAAGGCCGGGTTTCCACCGACCGTTTGTATTATTATCGGATCCCCGATAATAATTATTCTAGTACAAAATTCCTTGTTTGTGACACATAGAAATTTTCGAGCTTAAAGGGCTTAGCAGCGATAATGCGAGAGGAATTGAAAAAAATGTGGAAATGCATGATTTTTAACCTTTAAATTTCGGGATAAGTGTGTACAATTCCACTGCACTGCTGTAATGAAAAAAAACTCCCACCAAATAGTGAAAAAAATGAAATATTTGAGGAAATGTGGCCATAACGTCTCCCAACTAGACATAGAGCACGGCGTCTCAAAAATCCTGCACTAAACAGCTGATTGTGGTTTACATCACCAGTACAGAATAACAAAGATCATAACGTTTGTGCTTGCAGGTCAAACGGTATTGGCTCATGGGTGCAACAATAGTCCACGCTGAAAATCTGTGATATTCACCGGAAGGCTGTTTTGAATCTCACGTTGGGAATTTTGATACGCACGTCTAGAAATTACAGGAATCAGATAAAAAGTAATCTGCCGTGTCTTTAATACCGATTTCAAGGCCAACCACTTGCAGGTTATGTTTGCATATCCATGCTAGTAAGAAAAATATAAAAATAAAAATTTTTGATGATTTTTTTGATATTTTGGATTAGCAAA
The DNA here is from genome assembly GCA_023653785.1 of Ophioderma brevispina. Taxonomy (NCBI): domain Eukaryota; kingdom Metazoa; phylum Echinodermata; class Ophiuroidea; order Amphilepidida; family Ophiodermatidae; genus Ophioderma; species Ophioderma brevispina. Next base: position 18,607 of record JAMKCH010030759.1, on the reverse strand, counting down.
TCGCTGCAATCCCTTAACCATTCCCGAGGTATAGTTTAACTAGCCAGTTACCAATGCAATCGTGTAAAAAAAATCTCCACATTTTTGAAGAAGTGGGGGCGCTCTCAAAAAAATGTGCTAATATTGCTTTAAGATCAAGAAAGCCCCTAAAGTAATAAGGCCCTCAGAATGGTCAGGTATATAACGAGGGATTCGCGTGTTAAAAACAACATGCAGTAAATTATTTAGATTGTTGTTTGTCCCGGTTGTCGTACAGGTGATGAGGTGATGATTTTGCTTGAAGACTGGTGCATAGAACAAATTGAACCGGAGCATTACCGCCTCGATCCCAGAGGGGTGACGGCCATGCACGGTTGCCGGCTAGTGAGCTTACCTTGCATCAGGCTGATGGACACAGGTGAATATGTCGGGAAGCGTTAATATGAGTGAGGTTGGGGCACTGTTTATGAGTTGAATGTTCGATGGCCGATGTTGCATTATACGTTGGAAGATGGATTTCCTTACATAGTAAGGTCCAACGCTAGTACAGATTGTTCCCGGTTACAGGTAAGAGTCGACGGCAATTTTGGTAACTTGTAGTGAACTGCTGGATTATGAGTCCTTCTCATGAGGCTTTCATGCCAGGCGGATTACTTCATATTACGAGTACCGCCCCCCCCCGCACGAAAAGTAATTACTCCTTGCAGCTGTGGTATATTCAAATGTGACTGTTTGGAGTTAGTGGGTTGGTGGAACCTGTCGATAGGGGTTCGCTCATCGAGGAGTGGACTATGTGATTGCTAGAAATTGGTTATGTGCATAGTGCAAATGGTCCCTTTAAAGCGTTATGAATTTTTGGGCTCCGGGAGGAAGCGCCTGAAGGAGGGCCTGTGTTGGCTAAGATATGTTGACTATAGGGCTTGTCACAGAGTCAAAGAGAGTTCTTCCAAGGTGGTACCAGAGCACTTGAAAGAGCTGTTAGGAGGAATGCACGAGCGAGTTGGATGCTGAGGGTAAGAAAATTGTTGCAGCACTGTTTAACCGAGCTAGTACCAAGATAATTATGTGTTTTGCCAACAGATATTGGGCATAACACACTATAGACAGCTGGTGCAGTAATGTCCACCTATGCAGGCCGCTGCGGCGTTCATTCAACCCTTCAAGAGCTGAAGTTTCAAGACGGTGGTTAATAGATTGTTAATCAGGTATGGATAGCGCCTTCTGATAGCCCTTGGGCTGGCCCTGTGGTATAAGAAAGATGCTCCAAAGCGCCTTTAGAAAGAATTACCGGAATTTACTGAGGTCACGGTTTAGAGACGCGTACCTGTCCGCTCCCACGGACAGATGATGTTTTGTTTTTGTTTGTTTTTATTTAATTTCTTCTTTAACCTGGGACACTCCGTCAGAGACACTACAAATAGTCCTCTGTTCTCTCTGAGGCCCATGGTTGTTGGATTCTGCCAATGGGCGAAGCAAATTTCTTCTCTACGTTAGATCCTGCTCTGGAGCTTTCTGGGTATTGCAGTGGAAATGGATGCAGGTGCGAGAGATAAGTCGGCATTTACGACAACCAGCGGGTTTGTTGCGTGGAATTACTCCCTTTTGGCCTTTGTAAAGCGCCCCTCTACTTTTGACGGCTGATGCACAAATGTGCCTGGCTGGACTGTGTTGGGAACATTATTAGTTTTATCTAGATATGTGATTGTGTTGCCGAACTGTTTCCCTGCAGTCAAATAATAGAACGGTTGGCTAGTGTGTTGGAAAAGTTTCGGGAGCTTGCTGTGAAGATGAAATCCACTCAGTTTCATTAATTTGTGTCATTTGTTTTCAGAAGGAAGTTGGTTTTTGGGTAGGTGATTTCGATCGAGGGAATTCGTACTTATCTGTAAAGATGAGGCTTGTTCGAGATTGGCTTTCGCCCGTGACTCAACTCAGTGCGTAGTTGTCACTAGGGCTTAGCGTCCTAATATATAGGCGTTTCATACAAGGGTTCGCAAGTGTGGTCTACCCCTTTCACACGTTGACAGAAAACGGCTAAGTGTTTGTATGGACGGATGAATGTGATAACTTTTCTGAAGTTGAAGCAAGCACTGACCACTACATTTTCCCCCCGATTTTGGGCATAGGGTGGAAGGGCAGCTTGTGTTGGACAACGGACACTAGTAAACTTTGTATTTGGTGGGTGGTGCGTTCGCACGCCTACGCCGAGGAGAAGTGGTAGCAAGTCGTTGTCCAAGGTCGATCGCACCTATTCGTCACAAGGAGAGAGTTACTGGCAATCGTAGAATTCTTGAAGAAGTTTCTAAGTCACTATTTGGTGTAGTAATTTAAAAGTTTGAACTGATCATGGATCCCTTAGTGGGATGTACAACTTAGAATCCCGAAGGTCAGTTGGCAAGGTGGTTAGAGGTTCTCTATAACAGCTTCTAACTTTGATCTGAGATAGAGTACCGTCCCTGGGCCAGACTCCACCAGAATGCGAATGGATTGTCTCGGGCGGCCATGTGCGCCATTGTGGGGTCGTGGGATGATCTGATTGCCAAAGAAGAAAAGGAAAACCAGGTAAAGCAGAATTTACGGAGTCGAACTGTATAGGGCACGAACCTGTATTGAATATGTCGGAAGCCAACTGAAGATTGTTGGCAGGGTGACAGTGAATTGAGAGAGCAACTGTGCGCGAGAGTGACTTGGTCTAAGGCTAAGGCGAGAGAGACCCACGGTGGATAAGGAAAATCTCAGGTGTGAGTGAGCGAGGCTGTCGGATGACTTGACCCCAGCTGTTTCTCCTATGCCTGTGAACACACGCTGGAACGGGCCGGATGGATCAATGACGATGTCTAGCGAGATAAACCTAAACCCGAAGTAATAACCTCAACATATCGGAAATGGTACAAACAGATCAATTGGCTGACACTACATTCCCCGGTACTATTGGAAAGAGTAAAAAAGAGGGGAACCGCCCTTGGGAAGTTTTCAAGGCCAGTCCGCAGCACTAATTGCTACTGGGGGGGGGGGGGTCAATGGATACGCTATCTGTTGAAGATGTTTTGGAAAGTGTGATGGAAAAGCTTGGAAAATGGTGGCTCCTTACCAGAGGGATTCGTAAGAGTGTGTTGAATGAGTTGTATTTGTCCAAAAGACGGCGCGCATCTCGAGCGTGAAATAATACAATAAAATAATAAAAGACATTTATATAGCGCAATTATGTCAAAGGCCTCAAAGCGCTTACATCACACCTAACAACTAAACCTCGTCTTACCCGGGGGGGGGGTGGTTACCCCCCCCCCAGTGAAACTTTGCTCTGATGCGCTAAAATGCTAAAAAATTTCGTAAAGCTTCTGGTAATCCTTCTCTCATCCTTTTCCGTCATTTTAAGCGAAAAAAATGTGACGGTAGCACCTTCAACGGGGATTGAGGGTATGCCGTCAGAAGTCGAAGGGTGGGGCGGTTGTTGCACCCAAGGATACTTTTATGGTGCATGTTTTGAAACATTATCAAGTTGGCCTAAAACGTCTATGTTATTAAAACTAGCCACATTGCATATTTAGAGCTGAAAACCGCATGAAATCTGACATTCCTTCGAATTGTTGGAGCGCAAATGGGGATTTTCGCTGATTTTCGGTGGAAAATGCCAATTTTGCGACGTCGCGGAATTATGACGTCCCTGTGACGCCATACAACGGCCAATTTCTTCATGGTAGTTTACCACAAACAACACCAGCTACCCCCTGCGTAGACTTGGAGGTACCTACCCCTAGACTGTACACTCGCCGGCCAGGAATTCCGTGTATTTTTGCCGCATAAACCGGATAGTGTACACCCAGCGGCTGCTGCACCGTCGTGGAGTAGCTACGTGGTTACCCGGCTCTCATCGCGCGCAGTAGTTCTCATGGCGCAATTTTTGTTTTTTAATAAATATGTAAAAACATGCATAAATAACATTTATAACATACTATAATACACTGGTAGTTAATACGGGTCAAAACAAAAGACGTGCGTTCCTCAGAAGGCGTGTTTCGTGTCCGAAGATTCAGTTTGTCTGGCTGCATAACACTGAGAGAAGGCCAAGTGTCTGTTATGAACCTCTCTGCTCTCTCTCTCCTAGAAGGGCCCCTATTTGATAGTGACGGCGCGTGTATGATTTTACCGGGTTTGATTCAGGAGACGATCCGTAGTAGGAGTTTTACTAGTAAGGCCTGAGGTTGTGCAATGTGGGATGCTATGTTTTGCGGGCTTGACTAAATTTGTATGAAGGAACGGAGTTCCAAAGGGTGGAATACACTGTGAACCCCAGGAGGAAGCTGCTGTCAGGTTGCATGGAAGCACCATGTACCATCCCAAAAAGGAATGCGAGGAGGTTTGGGACATGAAGGATACAGGTCAGACTATCAATAGGGTGCAAATGATAAGGAGCCATAGAACCTAGTACAAAGAGGGAAGTGATGGAGGAGGAAGAGACATCGGTACCGGGGACAATAGTCGGACGGGAAGCCCAAGAAAAGGGGAAGTCGAGGGGTCATCAGAGCTCAAGGTTTCGTATCCGGAAAGGAAAAAAAAAAAGAATTAATTAAAAAATTTCAATGAACTCGATAGTCAGGGTAGCTTTAAGAAAATGCGGTTGGAGCCTAATTCGGATGGTGTTGTAGAAGACTCTGTTCTGCCCCAACTAAATTAGGGTAATCCGAAACGCAACGTCATCGCAGGCCACGCTAGATACGTTAATGCCCTATTATGCCATTAATTTTTTGCAGGACGGATGACCGCTAAACACAGGCTTCTTTCAGGGATAGTACTCTGTGCACAGGCAAGGGTAAGTTTGAGTAACCCTCCCGTGCCCCTCGATGTTCCAATTAAGGCAACGAGCGTATTGACCCCAACGTATCGAAACAAAGAAAAGACTAGCAAAAAGAAACGTAGTGAGAAAGAGAAGCGCAGCTCCCGCTGAACACGTAAACGGGCTAACTCCTCTTCAGACACTGGGGACACCGAGGAGCGACACACCGAAAAGAGTACTGAGGTCCACAGAGCGTCTTCGCCTAGAGGGGGAAGGACGTTAAAATGGACCATTCCGGCATATTATGAACTTTTGGGTGAATGTCCATGGAGGAACGGCAATGCCTTAAAGGAGCAGCGGCAGAAGGAAGGAATCAGACGGACTGGACTGAGGAGTATATGAGTAGGACTAGGAGCCAACCTTCGTGGAGGGGGGGGGGGTAAGTGAGTCAGGCGGCTTGGTTTCCATCCCTGTCAGATAACTTCTCGTGCTGAGCCGGGACGGCACACACTGGGAAGGATGCTGTATGGCGGGGCTGGAAAATAAATTCATGTAGAATTTATTCAAAAATTATGCTGGTCACATTGTGATGAGTGCAGCGATGAGCATACGGCGTGGGTTGGGGAAGAAATTCTCTCATTCCGCGCCATCTTCAATAAAAAGTTACAAGTGAAAGACCTGTTAATTTCATCTCCCGAAAAATTAAAATTCTGTGATTTGAAGAGCTGACCTGCACAAGACATTAAAGACCTGAAGAGGAGAGGAGATAAAAGACAAAGCCATCTTCGATAAAAAAAGAAGAAAAGCCATCCTTAAAAAGATAAAGGAGACCCATCTTCAGTAAAAGGAATTCCCTCTTCGTTAAAAGAGCTTATGTTCATTAAAACCGTCTTCATATTAGACAGGTACATTCCAGGTCATAACTAATCTACTTTTCTTCCACATATTCACTAGTATTTTTATGTTGCATAAACTATATTCTTCAAAATATTACTATACTATATTCTTGTGCTGACATGCACAAAACATTGAAGACCCGAAGTGGAGAGGGGATAAACGACAAAGCCATCTTCGATAAACAAGAGGAAAGGTCATCTTTAACAAAAGATAAAGGAAACCAAGCTCCTGGGTTTTGCCATTCTTAGAAGGTATAAACAAGTCGGGGTAGGACACGACTTGCTCGATTTGGGCATTGGAGATTTCCAAACGGTAAAAAACGGTAATGCTACGTGCATTTATGGCAGCCTCTGTCTCAGTTACATTATCAAATCTCTTATTAAACCTTAGTTCAATACATGATAATTAAGGAATAAATTATTGCTTCAAAATCCGTGGGGTTAGTGGATTAACCCCGCTGCAAAATAGTGTAATTTCCAATAACGGCGGTCGTTTAGATTTAAATATTCGTGACCATGCAGGGTATAGCCTTTAGTCAAGTCTGTGTGTAACCGTTCGATATGCGTAAGAGCACCCTCCTACCGGTAAGTCTTTGAAAAAGTCTAGCACCCGGGTTACGCCGGAAGTTGATGCCGTTTTGAATTCGCTGTTGCTGTTAGGTTGGCATGTCCTACCCCCTGAAAAAGCAGTGTTTCAGAGCACAGATTTCACAATAAATCTGAAGTTACAATAAATCTTTCCTTTTCTTTCTTTTTCATCTTCACCCTTCCCCCTTCTCTGCTTTTTTCTTTTTTCTCGTCTCCCTTCCTTTCTATTCTTCCCTCTCTCTTTTTCTCATCCTTCTGCTTTCTCTTCCCTCTTTCCCAATTTCTTTTCTTCACTTTTTCCCTCGTGTCTTTCTTTTTTCTCTTCTTCCCTTCTTTACCTTCCCATTACCTCCATTTTTTCTCCCGTTCCCACGGAATATATTAAACCCGTAAAGCACCTACTACACTGAAGTTTAATGGAGGCCCCTTCCCCCAAATTGTTGGGGGATGTGTTGCCAATAGTCTCCATTTTCAGCCTTATGTATATGGAATAACCCTTTTTGCATGCAAAGCCAACAAATTCGGTATAGATGGTGAGTCAGTTTCAAAAAATGGGACAAATTCGGCCAATTCCCGTCTGGGACCAATTTCAATTGTCCCATTTTCGGCCGACGAAAATTTGTATGGATATAGGCCTATGCGTCATTTTTCCAGACTCTCGAGACACACATCTCATACCCAGTAGCTTACACACCCAAACTTGGTAATTGGGCTTGGGTTGGTATGCCTATCTTATACTATTGCAAAAGCCAAGATTCTATTATTTTATTACTTTAATTAAAACGGTAAATGATTGAAATTGTCCAACCAAAATCAATACATAAATCCAATTGGACTAAATACCCACACCGGGCCCACGCATCGGGGAATGGTCAAGGGTAATTTGGGGAAAGTTCAGGAAGGTTGAATAACCCTATACGGTACCCCAGGGTTTAAAAGGATATATGGTCCAGCAGGAAACCCTAGTCCGGCTCCAAGACGACAAAAGCATAAAGCGTGAATCTAACGTTGCGTTTGAAGAGTCAATGAATCGATTGCCCTATTGTTCACCATTGTTTCAGACTGTGAGCCAGAAGATATATCATGCCACACCGGTATCCCAGATGGTGGTATTGAGTCAATCCACATGCACCAGTTTTAGGACATTTCACCTCAATAGGGTTTTCATGTGATCTCACAAAAAATCCTACTTTAACTACATAAAAAGCTTGACTTTTCTGCTCATTCTAGCCCACACAACATAGTACTTAGAGATTTTTTAGATGATCATGAAATTTCCTGTGGAACACTTTTTACCACTAAGTACTGACATCTGTTTCGTGCAGAGAGTCAGTATAGGCCACATTGCAATGCATTATGGGATTGATTCAAACACCCCTCTGGGTATACCATAGCCCGGTATACCAGTAGCCCGGTCCTCTGATGGCGCTTCTGTGACCCCAAACATCACCGTGTGTGAAGAAAGTGTAGGTGTACGGTACCAGTAACGCCAGTCTTATCCACAAGACGTATTAACGTAGCTTTCCCTTGGCTCCTTAGAAGCTAGTTCGTCAGCATGTGGTAAAGTCCAGTTCTCTTTAGCATTTGCAATCATGGCCGTAAGTGGGGTTTGGGAAGGTGTCCGTCAAGTATCACGGCAAATCAGGACAATCTGATCACTAATTACATACAAAAAGTATAAGATTTTAAATTGGGCAAGAATAAAAAAATATTATATACAATTTGAAACATGAGTCGTCCATCGGTTACGAAACAAACCCCTTATTTAGTGACACCAAAGTACGTGTCTAAAACCATAACACGAATGCAAACATAAATAAATGAATATTGCGTATTTTTCGGTAGGACCGGTTAGCCCGATGTATGAAAGTCACGCTTTTCTCTTGCTAATTGTGCCTTTAAAACTGTAATTTTGTGATTTTTTATTGCCAAAAATGAAGTTGATTTCTCTCCCCGGGTGACGCGTGAGGAATTGTCAACTCTAGCGCAACAGGCCAAGCAAGGTGCAGAATTCTGAATTTCTGTAACAGTTGATGTTTTTTCATGATGTTTGCATTTTTCTGCCTTTAAAGCATGATTGATTGGGATCTTTTTTTTTTGTCAAATCAGTTTGTGTCTAAGGCTAATGAAAGTTTGAATTCCCAGTTCCCGTGTTCCAACTCGCGTCAGAAAGAAATGCCGGATCAAATCAATATTCCAAATAATTCATTATTTCATATTTTCCAAGTTCTGTTTAAGCAACAACGATGTTTTAACGTGATCTTACTCACGAATGATGCATTTTAAGCACTGTTTTACGATGACGGGGGTTAGAAGATCGGAACGTCCATTCTAAGTTCAATAAACCCAATTTACGGTGGTTCCCGGCTCCTTACCTACTTCCGGTAGAAGTAAAGACAGGTCGTCTTGCAAAATGCTGCGTGTGACTATGAATTTAACTGGATATTATACCATGATACCACAAGGCATTGACTCGAGACTAGGTTTATCTCTCCGACCGGCTGCATATCAACCACGTCAATTGACGAAGTTACACTTACAGCCTGTAGTAAAGCTAAAGGCTAGACTAGGTTGAAATGTGAAGTGTACCTCCAGAGACGCCATGGTAGCTACGTGCTTTCATTTGTTGCCTTTACATGAGGTAGTTGGCAAAAATTTGTGTTCAAGAAAAACTGGTTTCAAACAAACATTTCTAAAGATGTGCTTAGCAAGCACTTCTATTGTGACCAAAGTTATTTAACTGAAAGCTGGTCATAATATGTGTTTTGTGCCTCAAAACAAAGCAACATGCAGTTAATTGGCATCAATAATGAACTCTGAAATAATGATATTGAAACTTCCCCTAACTCAGTAATGGAAAAAAAAAAAATGAAACGGGTAACTGGGAAACTGGGTATCAACTTTCATTAGCCAATAAGATAAATACATGTACGATGAAATCTGAATCCCCAAATATGATAATTCCCATCTTTTTATTCCAAGCACAGTCACGTTCTAAGTGGAAACAAGTCTCTGAGTGAGACAGACTGAGTGAGACAGACTGAGTGATAAATCTGGGCGTGATTCCAGTCCATAGGGACTGAGAACTCGAGTCTAATGCTAAATCATCTGCTAGTGCTAGATCGGTTAGAATTTATTTTGGCTGAAGTTAGGGAAAGGGACTGGTCACCTGCGCATGACCTAGCTTGATTGCCGATCTGTTCATGTGTTAAAAAGGGACCTGATGAGATTTTTTAGGATACAAATTTCTCTCAATTTACACTCGATCGGTGGTAGACAACCTACCGAAAACGTTTCGAAAATTCAAACTATGTTTTGAACTTGCCTGCTATCGTAATTGGCCCCATAGTCACTCATACTAGAAAAGCATGCTTTGTCCTTGATTTTCTGTCGTGCACCACAGAAAGTGCAAAATCAGACTTAAAGGTCCATGACCCAATCGCTAATAGCCTCGTCCCCAGAATCCCCAGATTTTACCGGAAGTGGTCAACATTTTGGTATAAGAAGAAAGCTACTATTTTTCTCATTTACCCTGTGAAATATTAGGGCCAAAGGATGTTTGGTTTGAAAGTTATAAGCGAAAATGTGGCCCATTTTGGTCGACCAATATTAATTTTATACAGTACTCTATGAGGCTTACAAAATCACGTTTTTAGATCTCGCATCAAAACGGATTGAAATATCGGTGCGAAACTTTACAGATGGGGTTTTGGAGTGAAGGCCAATCTATTAAGATGAAAACTTCATATCATTAAATAAAAAAAAAAAAAAAAAAAATTCCTTTTCTGTCAATTCTTCAGTTGGAAAAGGTAACTTATGAGAATTCTACAGACTTAACCTTCACTTTGAAGCTATTCCTGCAAATTTCAAATATTTTTCAAATCACTGATAGTGTCTTTAAAGGTCCATGACCCAATCGCTAATAGCCTCGTCCCCAGAATCCCCAGATTTTACCGGAAGTGGTCAACATTTTGGTATAAGAAGAAAGCTACTATTTTTCTCATTTACCCTGTGAAATATTATGGCCAAAGGATGTTTGGTTTGAAAGTTATAAGCGAAAATGTGGCCCATTTTGGTCGACAATATTAATTTATACAGTACTCTATGAGGCTTACAAAATCACGTTTTTGGATCTCGCATCAAAAACGGATGAAAATATCGGCGCGAAAACTTTACAGATAGGGGTTTTGGAGTGAGGCAAGATTAAGATTGAAAACTTTATATATTAAAATTGAGGCCATCCCCCTTTAAAATGATTAATATTAATAATGATGGCATATTTAGCATTCCAAATGTAATTGTAAAACACTGGGAAAGATTCATATTTCCCTTTCCCTACAAATTCTGAAAAAATACCCTGTGGTTTATTCCAAACCTAGTATTTACAAACCTATTGATGGAACTAAACTTGTCACAAAAAACATGGAATAGGGTGATTGGTGATCTATGTCTCTAACTAAATTATATGTATAAGTGGAAATTTCGCGAGGTTTTTATTTTCGTGATTTCATGAGTGAACATAAAAACGCGAAAATAAAAACTTGCGAAAATAACTTTTTCCAATAGATTGTATTGCATTGATGTCAACACCGCGAAATTAAATTCTCGCGCATTTGGCAAAACTGTTAAAATCACGAAAATATCTGTAGCGAAAATTTCCCTTATACCAACGTATATTACTATGTAGCCTAGCCTTGAGTTGGGGGGGGGGGATAGTTTCGGTAAAATGATCCACATTATCAACATGTGGTCATTTACGCTTAGCAGATAAGGATGGGGGTGTTAGTTCCAATGATTGTAAAAACCTCAGGTATGACGTTACTTTTATCACGGGACATTATCGTATCTCTGTCCTGAGGTTACAACAAGATGGTCGTCGTTTCGAATCCGTTTAACAGTGTGGTTGAAAAAAGTGGATTATCACAATCAAATACAGTTGTGTACGTACTTACGATGCTCTGATCTAAAAATCAGCTACAGACATGTTCTTGAGTATGCTCATTTTCTCTTGTGCACATCATTGTCAAAACTGACGTGTTCGTGGTCATTAATTTAACATTTTTGTCGATATTCCATGTAGCTGATGCGAATAAATCTCGCCATGTTTATAATGTCCACATTTTACGCATGCGCTTTGCACCAAGACTATCGATATATAGCATTGAAACTATGGATCGATTATTCATAGGTATCGTAGTCTCTAATCCAATCATTGTTACAACAAGACGTTATGCGACTGTAGCGCGCGATAGATGTCGGTCTCCTCAAGCATGTCAAGAGACTTAATTTTTGTTATGGTGCCCCAAGCACATGTTCCCACCACTGACCTTTAGGCTTTACATCTTGACCCCTGACACCCATGCATTTATTAGAGACATAGACTGAAAATGGGTAAGAGTCGCATCCGGCAGAAAATCACGAAATTTTGAGCAATTTTAGTTTGCGTCAGGAAAAATAGACAGGTCCACCAGTCTTGTTGTAAGTATGTCAAGATAAAAGTGAGTCAAACAGTCGGGTAATTTGGACCATTTTGAGTGATTGGGTGAGTTTTAATTGAAAACCTTAAAGGTGTTAACACAGTACAATGTTGCATGATTCGGGTTCGTTAAAGTTAATAACAAGTTTAAGGAATGGGTACAAAGCAAACCCGAAGTCCATGCTCAGCAGGACAGGGGATGTTTCACTCTGCTTCACGTCAGAAATTTGTCAAAACACAAACCTGGTCCCTGATCATTCAGATAATTTGGTATAAAAATAGAATGCCCTGTTTTTTGTTTTTTTTTCGCAGCAACAGATATCTCTGAAAAGACGCAAGAAGACCCGTAAGAGCTGCGTGGTCATGTGAGCCATGGTCATGGCCGTTTGCAAACAACCGCAAACCTCCTGTGGTCGTGGTAACGCCGGTGGGTCAGCATCCATCACAGAATCAATTTGACAATAGTAAGTTTGTGTCGGGAAAATCTGAATTCTTCTTTTCAAGACCAATGGAATAGACGTATTTTGTAGACAACCGATTGGAATTCTTTCACATAAACGGCAGGGGCAAATTAAATTTTTAACGTTCAACCCAATTTCAAGGCAATTTTCAATTTGTGTAAAGGGCATCAAGATCAATTACCTGTTAATAAATGTGCCAAGAAGGCAAAATGGGGTAGGGCAATCAAGGCAACTGGTTAGGGGCGCACCGAAGGCAATTGCTTCGGTGCCTTCGGTTTATTTTGCGCCTGTACCATGGCCATAGGTACTTTCAACTCTAAGTGCTTCATTTCCATTTCGTTTTTGTTTTTTGGGTGTGAGAGTGTAATTAGGTGAAGTTGTAAAAGGTGTGTTTTGTGATCCAAGAACCTCCACTTTTGTTTGCCTGTTCATTACAATTCAGAAAGTCGTACTTTATAAAATTACGTTGATTCTCATAGTGCATGAGGGTATTCATGAGCAAATGTATCGCAGTGCCCCATAAGGCCCAGTCTTGAATCCGTTGAGTGGTGTAACCTCTTTATAACATCTTGGCTGGAGCTAACTGGTAGGTGCAAACATTTATAAAATTATCAATTTCTTGCCGAATGCTTGAATCGTACTTTATATAAATGTCCAGTAGTTCCCCAATATATAAAAATCGCAACTTTTCACTTAATTTTAGGTTAAATTCTCTATGCCAACCAAACTAATTTTGCAAAGCACATATTACAGGATGAAATACCTAATTTTTACCATTACCACTGGATCGTATTGTAATGGAACAAAGTTGCAGCCCACACAGCCACCGACGAGAATCTCACTCCATCTTAGGGCACCGTTTGATATTGATAAGTGCCCAATGTGTGGGTAAAGTGCAGTGTTGGTATAGTGACAGTGTTCCAAAAGTTAGAGATTTGATTACTTAAGCACCTGTTTTTTAGAATCAACAACAACAAACCAACAAATATCAGACTTTATTAGTATTTCAAATCACCAATAGGAGGCCTGCGGTCAGGACTGAGTTAAAGTGTGCGATTGAAAGACCTAACCTACTCCAGTGCAGTACTCCTGTATTGTGTGTGCTATACTTCCAAAAGCGTACTAAGTGCAACCGATTGCAACATCTTTCCTTCATCTCCGTAAAATCCAATTCTCCTGTCCTCTTTCCTAGCCACCAGGTTACTTTGGTAAAGTAGGTATGCGTCACTTCCATCTGATAGACAGAATACTGTGTCCAGCATCAATCTAGATAAACTGTGGTCACTATCACCGAGCAAACTAGGGAACACTATGCCAAGAACCCACAAGGCACCGTGTTATAGATTTTGTCAGAGCATAAGTACTACTACAAATTTCATTCATGATTGTCCATTTTATTTTTTTGAGATTGCTTAAAACATTGTCACGATTGTGGGGAATATTTTTGCATGTGATTGCACCCTCCGGAGGGGGTCTTAGTGATAAGAAAAGGGGGCACAGGGATGTGCTGTCCGAGAAGGGTTGCATTTTTTCAGCGATTCTGGGCATCTTGTCTGTCCCTTTTTCTGGCAATTGGTGTATGAAAGGGTTTGCATTTGCTGTTAACAAGCGTTGAGTTCCAATGGTCAATCAGTGTATGAAGAATGCAATGCAAGCCCCAGTGAGAAAATAGTTCTACCAGATGGCTCAAAATACATTTTAAACGTTAGTTTTCCTCTCATCATCTTTTTCTGATGCTTGCCCCCAAAACCCTCCACCAAAGCATGTATAAGGACGGTTAGCAAATCTTCATTTTTTGGTATATTTTTGTTGGGTTGGTTTCACATAGTTTTTTTTTGGTTGGGTCAGTGGTTTCAAACGAATCAACCCCACACACCGGACACCACGGCCTTTATCCCACCGTCCCGCGCCGGTACCGCCTCCAACGGGCCCCCCTACCCCCCACTTTTCGCCCACGCCCCCCCCCCCCCTCCGACTGCGCCCCGTTCTGCCCCACCAAGGCATGCAGTTGCAAAAAAAAAAGAATCACTAAAAATGCCTGACAGCATGCAAAGTCAACCGTGCCGTCACTCTTTCCCTTCTCAGGCATCTACCTGTTTTACTATAATTCTCTGAGAAGCATGGAAAGGCAATTTATGAGAAGTATCACCTACCGCTAAATGTCCCACAAGGCATTGACAGGCAACCTACATAAACCTAAAGTTCTGAGGGGTTTCTTCTGCCGCAACAGGCAAGAAAAGCACAGGTTTTGGTTGGGGGGTTTCACTAATGCTCGCGATGCACTAATTGCAAAAATACCTGCAAATTGCCTTTGAGTCCCCAGTGTAAAGGGTTTTAATAAGACTGCACCTGTCTACAGATGAGCAATATAGCAAACTGCATGCCATTTGTCTGCAGAAAGGTAACCTGAAGAGCTGAAAAACCAAATGGATCTTGAAAGAGCTGCTAAACCAAGTTGACTGTCTTTTAGATGGCCATCACTCATTATCGTTCTGCAGGCAAGGTGCATTCAGTGTGCTCATTTATAAACAATGGGCAGTCCATATGGACTCTTCATAGTGTCCTAATGGTCATTCCTAGTTTGCCATAAAGAAGTTAGAGCTGCTTCTTACAAAAGTTTTATATTCCAAACTTGTCCACGGCATTACTGTTTGAAACCCCTATTAGTAAATGGGCAATACAAATTGTTCTCAAACACTGTGCAAGATCAGAGATTAAATGCAGAATTTTCAAAACTTTTGTTAAGGTGCCTGTTCACTAAAAGCACACATGGCTCTCTAATGATATGAGAGCCTTACCCTCACATATGTCCTAGGCCTTCATTATGAAAATAAGAGGTGCTCTGGTTAATATTTTCCTTGATTCATTTAGGAGCTCAACAAGGGCTCAATTAATTACATGTCATAACAAAACACGGCTTTCAAGTAATAAGGAGCCATTTTGGAGCTCTTGAAGGACTGCTCAGGAGAGCTGTAGCTATAGCTCTCCTCAGAAATAAGGTCTGTAGTACCCAACCAAGTTTTTGTGGGAACAAACGTGGTTTTGATGATAGATGCATAAAGCTACTGCAATGCCCTAATGATAACATATGTTCTGTTATTGTAATTGGTATAAAAATCAAAACTACTGGTACATTGGGGGTTCCTTACGACAATCGGAACACATACCTTTAACAATAGCATAAAATTATTTCAACTTATTTGTCTTTCCTCCTTTTAATTCTTGAGAGAAATAACTTTAAAAGCAAAGTTCCACAGATTTTTTTTGTAAAATTAAATTAAATGCGACAAAAATTACCCGAGACACTTACACATCCTTCAAAAGAAATCCCATTGTAAAAAATATTTATCTGTACTTTTGATTTTTTAATATCTCTGAAGGGTCTAACTACAAGTGTTGGGCAAGGGAGTGCTTCCCAAACAACCGCATAGTTCAAGTGCCAAATTTTTCAGCAAGAAGGCAGAAGACCAAATCAAGAAATTGGCGGCTGCTGTGTACTAAAGTAGCATAAACATTTCACTCACAAGAACTGAAAATAGGCCAAGAGCAAAAAAGCAGTTGTCCCTGTACTATACTTCAAAGTACCAAAATATCTCTGCTTGTTAGGCTTACAACCTACACCCCTGCCGCTCTGTTCAAACAACATATGATACTCATTCATAACACCTATGCATTACCTTACGGGGCCTGTGATAAGGGAGGTGTGGGAAAGATAGCCAGAGTCCGATCACAGAGCTGTTTTAGGAGGATTCCCAAAACTACCGACTTTGGACTGGGCACACACGTCTTGTCAGATTCACACCACCTTAGCCTGTGCTACTTCAAGCCCACATGAATAAGGTGAGAATGAAATAAAATGTTCCTTCACATAGCTGCACCTCTGGACTTTTTTGTTTATTGTTGTTTTTAAGAAGGAGTGTTGGCAGAAAAGGAGTTAGAGTTGGTACATACCACAAGATAAAGAGATGGTCCTCTTCCTGGCTATACCCACTTGTACAAATTAACACACGTGCGTGAGGCAAATTTTTTAACAATGCATTAAGTGCATTTTCGATTTACAATGCTCCCAAATACATTCCATACAGAACATAAAATAGCTTGCTAGATCGGAATCTCCTTATCTGTAGTACACACACACAACACACACACACACACACACACAACACAACCAACTGTCCCTGCAGTTGTAGACTGCACACACGCAATACAAATGGCAGTACGGGGTTAAATGTTGGTGAAAATGTTTTTCCAATATCGCCTAAAACAATGCTTTAATACCCCACAGCTCATTAGCGTCACAATAGCGTGTCACAAAACTAACGCCAATGGTACTCGAACTCTCTAATTGTCAAAATTTAGCGTATATTGTGAATGAGATGCCGTGGCAGGTGGGGTCCAACATCATTTGGGGACAATGTATTGGGGCATTCCTTCTATCTGTTGTTTTGTAGTCTACATTGGTGGCAAACCAAGTGTAAATTCATAATTTAAAATCATATAACTGTCTGTTCCCACATACAAACTGGTAAATTTTCCCCGCAATATCAGGGACTAATGGATACACAGACTTGAGTGAAGACATTCAACAATCGGCCCAGTATGTAGAGGAGAAAAACACTTCAGGTGCTCATCTTATAATGCAAGACCATTGTTACATTGTCACACAGTTGAACAGATTTCAGGTGTTATGATTATTTTTTCCATGATGCAAGCACAAAATACCTATCCTTGAACACAACTAAATAAATCTTGAGTTTTATAGTGTGTGTTCAATTAACTTTGACCATTATATTTTTCATTTATTCGAAAAGGAAGAAAACGCACAAAAATCCATATCTTGCTTTTGCTGGGCAAGCTTTGACCTAAAAACTTTGTGCAGAAACAAAATCCGTAACTTATTGCTTAACTCAATTTACCGCATTTTCAGAAGAAAACAGATCAACAACCTATATTATAATGTAGACTATTTAGTTTTGGACGAGGACAGATATTTTGTATGTTACGTCTTGACCAAATTACTCAACCTGAATCTTCAACTGTGTGCCGGGGGGGTCAGGTTAGCACAGTGGGTCTTCCCTCGCTTCGCACCACTGTGGTCCCGGGTTCGATCCTCAGACGGACCTGCGATTTATGTGCGTTTGGTTTCCAGTCCATACTCGGTCTTGCAGGTTTTCTCCGGGTACTCCTGTTTCCTCCTTCTAAAACTGGGTTTTCTTCCCTAACATATATATGATAATAGTGAATTGAAATAGAGTATCTTTGTGACACTAAAATGACATGATTGTATTGATGTGAGAATTTTATACTAATACCAACTACTCAAATGTTTGGCAATAAACAATGGCTCTGCACTCCCAGATGAAAAGGATTCTAGAGTGCATTTTTCTCCTCCGCATACAGGGCCAATTGTTGAATGCTTTTAACTCCATGATTTGTTTAAGTATATGTGTATCCATTGCCACTGATAATGGGACCTGACAGTTATATGATCTTAGTAATTTATTATGAATTTCCACTTGGTTTTCCCCCAGTGCCCTGATGTAGACTATAGGATTTGTTATACAGTTGGTTATTTGACCTATGCCCCCCAGTTACAAGCACCCGGGGATGTAGTGGCAGCAGTCGGCCATGACCGGCACTTGATTCCAGCGCTGGCACTTGAAGGGATTTATTGGTATGAATCTATCGGCACATATATAATGAAATATCCCTAAATATGACGTACCAGATGGTTTTCGTGGTCATTGGAGTAGTCCTTGCGAAGAAAATACCATTTTCATGCTTAACTTTCGAAGCAGTAGATGATTTAACAAAGCCGCCATGTTTATTATTTACGCTATCGTTTTGCCACAAGCCATGTTTAGTCTCTCACACCAATTGAAAGATGATTGGTGATTAGTCAAATTCTGGCCTGTATGAAAGACTATCGCGTTTACTTTTAACGTTTTCCTTTAAAATATATAAATTTATCAAAAATGGCATACATTTGTGCCTAATTTTTATAAAATGAGCCTGGGATTCTTGAGAAATATAGTTTTTAAAATAAAACTAGGAAACCCTTCATCATACAAAGAAGCGCTACTTGGTACATTGAAAAGTACATAGATTGCTGAACCGCGCATTAGTGGGTTTTGAACACTGATCTCTATACAATGGATTGGAACAGGTTTCGTAATTGAGGCACTGACGGCCATATTGGTCATCCAAAAAGAGCGCAAGCAGGTTGTTAAGAGCCAGTCATTTATACAAAATTTGTTCCCATTGAAATGTGGATAAGCGACATAAGACTACAGAATCAAGCCAATTCATTGAGCTCATTGTATTTGCGCATATGGGATGGCATGTCTCTAAAACATGCACCCGGGATACAACTTCTGTTAAACAGGGATCTCTGGAATGCTATTGTGTTTGGTAGACCAAGATGTCCGCCCGT
>JAMKCH010030758.1:0-16305 GCA_023653785.1 Ophioderma brevispina | reverse complement strand
TTTCGTTTGTTCATGGTCCTATATTACACATTTGAGATTTAGCAGCAAAACAAGATGGCGTCCAAAATGGCGCCACAATTGGTAAAATTATAGACAATGTTTCATAACATTCATTTGGTTTCTTATAATTAGCCCCAGTAATTACCATTATCTGATTTTCCGCCCAATCAAAATAAAATCAACGGGAATTTTGTTTTCCTGGCATTAGTAAATTTCCTTCCCCATTATCATTTTGGTTTCAATAAAAAAAAACAACTTAAGATGTCGTTCCAAATGGCCGCCAATACACTGTAAAAGTTCAACGCTAACATTTGTGTTGAACCTTCAATGCGTAATATTTATTTATATTTAACACACAACCTAGGACGCGTTGCACCCGCATTACTACTAAAACATATTTTAAACATGCGGTTCGTGTTAGTAATTATTACACTTCAAGTTTTAAATATTAATCCAGAAGTAACAATCTAAGTGCTAATAAACACTAAAACCTGTTTTAACTTCTTTAGTTTTAATCTTGTGCAACGCCTCTTATACCTTTGTGTATACTTATAAATTAACAGTTGAAGTGTTTAAAAAAGTGTTATCCGTTGACTTTTACAGTGTATACAAATTCATAAAAACTTCCATTAGCTGAATGTGTAGCACATAAATTAATTAGTTTACAGAAGTAATGGTTTTTCTAGTAATTAATAGCTAAAGCCTGATAGTTGCATTTGTTTTACAAAGTGGCTAGTAAAGTATGGCAAATAATAGAAGTTTTTTTCCTTATCATAATAGACTAATACGCCGGTTATTTGAATGTAGTACGCTGGTTTCTTAAGTTTTCTTTGGCATAGAATTTCTTCTTGGAATATTTGATGAAGATGGTTTTAAAGTTTAATTTTTTTACATAAAACAATTGTCCACTGCTTATAAAACTATGCCAACAAACTTTTTAGAGGCTGATTTGAGCTGATTCATACCATTGTCAGTACTTTTGACAGGGGGAATGGTAACAATTTTCAGTATTCCAGTCTCCCGCTGATTCATACAATTTCCAGTAACTTCGGCATAGAATCCAGAATAGGAATATCAGGCAAAAGCGAAATGGTACTAAATGGGCAATTTATAAAGGTTAACTGACACTGGCTAGTATATCAACATATAGTTCAGGTGGAATTTTAAGGCACACAGCTCTGAAGGATGGAAATGGAGTCATACTTTTCTATTGATATATTTTTTCATTAGGACCTAAGCCATAATTTGGAGGGTGTGCCAACGTTGTTACAGTGCCATTTTTTAAAATCCAAATGGCATGCATACCATGTCCAAAATCACTAAAAACCCTAAGTATTTCCGATAGAGACACATATTCTCGTACTCGGTGTTGTAAGACGAGAAAGTGTGGGTAATGTACTTTATCATGACATTGACACACAAAGCCAAATATGGCTGTCAAAGTCAAATATGTCTCGGAATCATATAACATGATCTTAAAACTCCCATTTTACATATTTTACGCTACTTGAATACATGTGAACACCTAAAATATGTCCTGCATGTGTTCAAAAAATCTATTACAATTGATCACACTCTGCAAGTGTCCTTTAACACCTTAGAATGCTTTCCAACGCAGCGGACCAGTCAAGTGTTTGCACATTTTGCAGTTAGAGGCTTGGGCAGTGTCTATATGATGCTTTATGCTTTACACTTATGAGATACATGTATTTGATCATTAGAAACCTGATTGACATTCTCTGTAATGGCCAATTTTCAAAATTCAAGATGGCAGCCACTACAGCCGCTTAAAAAATAGTAAAACCTACATATATGTGTCGTATATGTAGTTACATCAATAATATTAGTATAAAGGTGGAAATTAATGTATGGGATAAGTATTTGACCATTTGACATTCTTATCTGGAAGTTCTGTTTCTTAACATGCAAAAATGTTAATGGGGCCAATGTAGCTGCCTTTTACCTTCTTTTTAAAAAAACAAAAAAAAAAACCTCTAAAATTACGATTACTCTGATTGTATTTAGGTAACCCAAAATGATAGTAAAGTTAAATTAAAGTATGAGATGTCGGCCTTTGAGCATTAATACTCGTATCTGGTATATTTGTTGACAAAATACTTGAAATTCAAAATGCCGGCCAGTATATATGAATATATGACAATTCGCAGGTTTTAAAGATCTTAAAAGGCAGCCATAGTGGCTTCCATCTTGATTGACAAGCTTGCTAACACACTTGAAAGGTAAGATATGAGTTTCTACTGGGTCTAGAGCGCAGAATTATGCATCTATCCCAATTCTTGATGAATTATGGTCACTGAATGATTTCAGGGCGTATTGGGTAGGGTGGCCCATATTGGGTTTGATGGTAATATTGTGATCAATTACGTCAGTATCCGGTCCAAAAGATTCCTGATGCTTTAAAACCTGGATATGTGGATAAAATTATGACCATTGTAATGAAGTTTGAATGTGATAGCGGCCATATTGGATTCTAGAAAATGCCACTGCAGGAAATTTTGCACAACCTCCAGAAATTATTAGCTTAGGTCATCATTAACAAAAATCGAATCAATAGAAAAAAAGTCTGTACTCCATTTCCCCCCTGTGCCCAACAATTCCTCCTGACTAATATACTAGACAAACTTTCAGTATTCCAGGAGCACTTCAATGATTCATACAATTGCTAGGTATCCGGCGTGGCAGGAGAACAAAGTCCTCTGGAATCACAGTCACCTACACATGGTGAAGAAATAGGGCACTCAATTCTGTTGACTCTTCACACCAAACATTAGTTTCACGCTTTATGCGTTGTCGTCTCTGGAGCCCGGATATGGTTCCTGCCGAACCATATCTCCTGTTTTTTAAACCGGTAATTTGGCATGGACTTCAGCTAGGAATATCAGATGAAAAAAACACTGGTACCGAAAATGCACTGTTTACATTAGTGATGCCGATCTTTTCAAATTAAGCTTGCAAACGTTTAATATTCTGAAACACTTGACCTAGGTTAATATAATAAGTTTTCGAGGCGAATAATGAAAGGTTGGTAAACGGTGGGACAATTAACCCTCGTCTACCTAAGCCATTTTGTGTAACAAAACTCCCTAAGGGGGGATTCCCCCCCCCCGTGATTTCGTTACTGAAAACCCGATTTCCTGTACAATTGTACCAAAGGATAGCTTAGTGTTTCTTCTTTCATTGGTACCAAAATAAGTATAACATCCGCATTATGACGTACCATGACGTCATATGTTGAGGAAAGTACGAAAATACTGAATCTAGGGTGGAAATTGATATTTCGCAATTTAGCGACTCAAACACCTTTATAGCTCTAAAATGATGTCATTATATAACACTAGTCAATCCCATCAAGTAGGAGTCAAAAACCGAATGAAATCTGATTTTCCTAACCCTTTTTGGCGAAAACATTGAATTTTTCACAGTGTGTGTCTATGGAAATGGCAGTTTTGCTGACATGCGACCTTATGACGTCATTGTGACGTACGTAATGCTAGGCATGTGGTACTAATTTTGGTATCAATGGAAAGAGGAGGACCATAGTAATCTATTGGTACCAAAATCAAAGTGTCTGTGATGTTCCTGTGTTGTGTTAGGCATGTTGGTACTTCTCTTCCGGAGGGGGGGTGGTTACCACCCCCTATCGATCACTTTGGGATCACCCTGTATCTTACCTATACCCCGGTGGATGTTTGTTTTTGGATTAAAAGGAGCGGAACATGTCAATTGACAATTACATTACATAATTTGGCACCAAAAAAGGGGGTTTTAGCAAGCCGGGGAACCCCCCCCCCTTCGATAGACGAGGGTTAAATGTCCTTTTAGTACCATTATTACTTTAATCTGATATTTCTAGTTGGAATATTTCCCGAAATAATAGTTTCTTAGCATATTTTTATAACCGGTTGCCATTCGCTATATAAACTAGCAGCGGAGGAGCGATTTTCAAAGTGGAAGGGCCACTACATGGCACTTTATGAGCAATTTTCAATACTTTACTATCGTTGTTCTAATGCAGCTTTGATAAGCCCGACGTGTATCGAGCGAATATCATAAACCACTTTCAAAATTGGAGAAACCATGGCCCCTGGCTCCCCTGGATCCGCCGCCGCTGATGTCAAATTCCATGCCAAGGTACTGGCAATTGTATGAATCAGCTCAAGGGTTTCCTGGAATACTGAGAGTTTGTTATATTTTGATAAGCGATGGGCAGTTGCTATTTTGTGCCATATTTATTGACATCATCTGTTGCTCGTAGCTGGAATTCCATGCCGAAGTACTAGCAATTGCATGAATCCGCTCAATTAACAGATGGACGTTTGCTGGTATAGTTTGACAAGCGGTGGGCAATTGCTAAAAATGTCCATTTTATGACAATTTTGGCTTTCACAGGATATTTTAACTGGAATTTAATGCCGGGTTATTGGCAATCGTATGAATCAGCTCAAGAGATTCCTAGAATACTGAAAGTTTGCTAGGATATTTGATAAGGAGTGGTTAATAGCTTTATAAATTGTCCATTTTAGTACAATTTTAGCTTTTACCCGATATTCCTAGCTGGAATTCCATGCCGAATACTGGCGATTGTATGAAGCAGCTCAAGTACTTCTTATAATAATGAGTTTTATAGCATAGTTTTATAAGCGCTGGACAATCCCTATATAAAATGTAATGTTAGAACCATTTTTCTTTCATCAAATATTCCAAAGAGAAATTCTATGCCTAAATATACTTCATACACAGACACTACATTCAAGTAACTGAGTATTGGGCATACTTCGGTAGCCACTTTGTAAAAAAAAAACACCACTACCATACTGTAGCTATACATTTTCTATGGGTTTGTATATCAATGAAAAGAAACCAAATTCCAATGATTTTTTTTTTAATTTGACCCATTTATTGATGTTGTTATACACCATTTTCTATTTTACACATTTGGCGGTCATTGTGGACACCATCGTGGATTTTATTTTAATTGGGAAAAAAATCAGATAATGGGAAATTACTTGCTAATGATTAGAAACCAAATTTCAATTAATATTTCCCAATTTGACACATTTTTTTGGATGTTTTACACCATTTTCAAGGATTTTATCCATTTTGGCAGCCATTTTGGCGGGTATTTTGGATGCCATTTTGGAATTTATACAATTGGGGAAAATACAATGATGGGAAATTTCTAACTAATGATTAGAAATCAAATTTCAATGAATATTTTTCCAACTTGCACAACTTTTGGAGGTTATACACCATTTTCTAAGATTTTACCCATTTTGGCAGCATTTTGGACGCCATCTTGGATTTTTGTTAACATCTGAAATCTTGTCTTGTCTTGTTACTGTCCAACGCCCCTAAAAGGGACCAACCGGGCAGGGTTGTGTGCGCTGAAAGCTGATAACTGACGTAGGGGAGGAGTACATTAGTGGATTACTGCTGGAGGTAGTAGTTGCTGATGGCTGTTTTGAAATTGGTTTAGTCTTCTAGTAGTGTTATATATTCTGGTATAAAATTCCAGTCGACAAATTTGTAATAGGACCTAAAACGAAGCAAAAAAGTTGGTTTGGTAGAGTCATGGGGGTGCATGGGACCTCTCCGCAGATACTCAACTATAATTATCACATTGAACCTATTTGAATCGAAGAGAACAGTCAAGATTTTATGGATATAACATGATATTCCAACCACAAAATACTGCTATTGTTACACGATGAGAAGTGAATTGGTTGTCACGTGATTGATCAACTGACGCATAAATCATACACTGCTTCCTATATTTCTTGAAGAATCTTTGAAAACTTTAGCGCTTTTATAGTCAAGTGCAGTAATACTGAAGTGCATTTACCTTATACAGAGAGTGTAAAATCTGCTTACGGTAAGAGCAGTGATATTGCTAAAACAAGTAGGGAAATATGAAAGTAAGGCATTTGTGGGGTTTCTAGGTACACAAGAACATCCAGTTATATCATGAAATAATAATTCTTCAAATTAAGTTAATTGATTATACTTAAAAACAAAGTTTAATTTAAAAAAATGCAAAAATTGACTTTTCCCCCCAAAATTGAGATATTTAGCCAAAAATCCACCACCTAAGTCTCGCTCTGTTACTTTTGTCTTATGAATACAATGAACCCAAGTAATTATTTATCATTGGACACCAAAATCATCTTTCTAGCCTTAAAGATAGCCTTTTTACAAGAGAAATACGATTTTTGGGTGTTTTATTTAAAAAAACATGACTTTTCGTTAAAAATTCAAATTTTCACCCTCAACCCGACGACTGCTGCAAGTAAGACCTTGATTTTCGGATTCAGCATAAAATTTTGAGCAAGACTGACCCTCTCAACCTTTTGACCTCAGACACTGCATTAAATCGATGCTATGCAACGGACTATATAGTATTTGTGGAAATTCGTCATTCCATCACCCGCAAATAGACATACAGCGATGGCGACTCAAAATCTACACTACATAGCCTACATAGGGGATTTTTTTTAATCTCACACCACGTATATAAATTACAGAATCGATAAAAATACTCACTTGTCTTTATATACAAATTTCAACGCTAACCACTGCGGTTAAGGTTATCACATCCATGCCAGTACCAGAAAATCCAAAATACCCTTAAGGGGCAACGAGAAATTTCGCATATGGGGTGGCCCTAAAATAGAAAGCCCTAATTTTTGCACTGGTGATTATCAGAAACATCCCAATGTGAAAGGATTAAGCTGAGGAAATATTTCTTTGGTACAAGCATTGTAAAATGTCTACTTTCGTATCTACACGTAAGAGGTTCGTTTAATGAGACTGTATTTACAATCCTATTGTTTTATCATTCAATTTTTGTCGATTGCTTCAAATACAATATTCTAGTTTACATTTTATCCTTAGCTTCGAATCTGTAGTCTTCGTTGCCATTTTGAACCTGGACAACACACACATTGATATCATGCCAGCATCTAGTTCATATCATATTAATCATCCACTAAGACGATTTTATTGATTGAAGGTCAGACCACTTCCCTTCAGCTTTTCCAGAATAAATTCTTCCATAGCCTCGTTCTGAGCTACAGTAAAATGATTCTTCCAGTCGCCAATTCTTCCTGCGGATAACACAATAAATTATTCGTACATCTGTAGATACAAATGTTAGGAGTATAGCATAGTATTGCAATCATCACAAAATTGTTATAATTGAAGTAATATTTAATAATGGTATACATGTATAATACAACGTTTGAACAATAAGAATCGGTGAACTTGAAATATATACTTGAGTTTTGCCACCTTGTACATATTATTTGGAACAAAATCGCTTGAACACTTTCCTGTAATACATCGGCATTCCGGTTGATTTATCTAAACGCACTCTCGATGCTCTTAATTCATATTTTATTTACACTGATATAACATTTCATTTATGAATCGAATTGTGCACGTTGATTATCTTACAAAGATTCCATCCCGCCAAGTAAAAAAAAAACAAAAACAAAAAACAGTTGATCGTCCCCGCCCGCTCCGATTTTGGACGCCGCACCGATTTTTTTTTTGTTATTTGTTATTAAAAAAAGCAACACTACCAAAAAGAAGGCTAAAAAGGGGGAAAACTAAGTCAACAAAAATATCGGAACACTGTTGAACTCCCATACATATTTTAAAGAGTATCATTCATTTTGTTGAGCAATTTCTTCAACCTTCTTGCATATACGATTTCCACAACGCAAGCGCAATCTTCAAATATATCATGGTGGCCATCTTAGACATGGCGGCCATCTTGAAAAAAAATAACAAATAATAAAGGCCTCCTTCACCAAGGTTTTTTTTTTCAAAAGTCCGGACGATCAACTGTTTTATTTTTTATTTGGCCTTATTAGGAAATTATTAGGAATTATTCAAGCAAGAGTAATTGGGAACGTTAAAGACAAAATATTTTGTTTTCTGTTGCACCTGTTTCCGAGTTCAACTAAACGATATTGTTGGTATTGTGGTCGAATAATTTTATGATTTTATCCTAAATAATTGCAAGAAAAGCAATTTTGAATTCAAGTGTATCATTTTTAATGGTGAATTACTTTTGCCCAAAAGTTTATGTAATTGCCTAAATATTGGTTGCGCATGTTTTGGTGGGAAGAAATCAAATAGGCCATGTCGTTATTATGCTAACTAGCACAATTAAGCATTTTTGTTTTGCCCCTTAAATCGTACTGGAGTATTTTTTTATTTTTATTTCAGCGATGTAAATGTATCTATGTTCCCCTATTATGAGCCAAATTTTATGGAAAAATGTCCTTCGGGAAAGTGGTTTTTATTTTATTTTATTTTTTTGCGGGGAATTGGTCGCGCGTTGCAAAAATCGGGTTTTTTGACCGCCATTTTTTTCGATCGGTACCGCCGATTTTTCCCTGTTATGTGGTCGTGTTGATATACCATATCAATGACCAGAGTTTTGGTAACAACAATTCCACCGGCAAATTGGTTTCCAGGGGGTCCACCCCTATACACAAACAGGAGTTATACACTTAGGTTTTGATGCAGCTATTGGAAAGAGTTCCATATGTACCCCCCTTTGAAATTGTACAGGAAACAAATTAGTTTTCATTTATGACCTTATACTTATAAATACCCTAACCCTAAAGCCAAAAATAAAAAAAAAGAATTTGTTACATGTAGAACTTCGAAGAGGGGTAAATAAGGAACTCTTGCCCAATTCTGAAAAAAAAATATTTTCTTGCAATTAATTTTTTAGGATATGCCATCATTTTTCTTATTTGGGTGGACTATGAACAAAATCATGATGCATCACACAAAACTTTTGTGGGTCAAGTGACACATCAAAGTGGGTAATTTTGTCCGTGAGGCGACCCACATAGTATGCGAGTCCAATGACATATTTAAAGTGAGTCAACTGACATATTTTGCTATCTACGTGTGTAATGCGACACTCTTGATGTACAAAATGAGTTAAATGACTTACCCAGGTGAGTTATTTGACCCACGTAAGTGAGTAATAGGTGGGTCACCTCACGGACAAAATGTGACCCATAAAAGTTGTAATGGGCAATGGCAGAACATTTAATTTTATGAATCAAAATGTGTGTACATTAGAAGTATTAAAATGTGTTAATTGTGAATAAAAGGAAATTATTTCGGATGTTAAGCGTGTGGTAGGCTCGTGGCCCAAATTAACTGGCGTGATTTTTCGATAGTTGCCGTAACTGTTGAACCATAGACACCAAAATAAACTTTACCAAAATCTTCAGAAAGCGTGCACCTTTTTTATGATCCTTAACTAATAACAAACATGGTTTGCTTGTATGAAACCAAAAACTGTGATTTTACATTTTAAAGACTTGCTTTATTTGAGGGATGGGCTTTCCACGCTCTGGGAATGTCACAATCAGAGCAAACCCAATTATGACGTTGCACCTTGTATACAACAGGGAACGAAGAGGAGAGGACAATAAGTGATGGTTGAAGTATTTAGTCATTGGTCGGGAGGCATCCTTTTTTTTTTTTTTTTTTTTTTACCAAGGGGTTTTCAGTCCCGTTGGTGCCCAAGGGGGGGGGGGGGTCCATGAGACACCACCACCCCCCCAAGGAAACCACTTTGCCGAGGGATTTTTTGTACGAAATTTACACCACATGTGAAGGGTCATAAGACAACCCAAAATCAGCAATAAAAATGAAATGTGTTATTTGGGCTGCAAATTAGGGGCAAAACATTTTTTTCAAAACACGCGAAAAATTGGCAAAAAGACGGAAAATTCAAATGAGCCTTGCGCTTACATCAAACTTTTTGAAAACTTATTTTATGTTGATATCTACTCTACAAGACCCAAATTACATTATATTTAACAAAAAACTTGAAGTTTTAGGAATCCTGTATTTTTAACGAGTGTTGCAAAATACACATCATTTTCCCATAGACTTTGTACAGTAACGGTTTAGCAACGTCCACAATGAAATTGTTTGTTTCCAGCACATAAAGGGTTAATTATTTTTTAATGTTACTATTAATTGTTTACTTATATGTACGTGTGAACATATATCAGCAAAAAAAAATTGCTTTGGTTCTTTGATTTTTTTTAATATTCTCAGTTGACTTCCGTTAGTGTCATGGGACCCTCACTAATTAACCTATTAACGGCTTGGCCGATTTAATTTGTTTTGGTATGAAAAGAAGCGCATTTAAAAGTCAGACAATTACAAACAATTTCGGCGCAAAAAACCCAACCCACGCGTAAAGCGGCCAGCACGAAAACAAATATGGAGGGTCCCTAGGAACCCCCCCCCCGGGTCACTTAAGTGTAAGAATGGATTTACTTGCTTTTCCATACGTTTCAAGGGACCTGATAACGTACAGTAGCACACTCTAGATTAGTAGTCTCAGTGCATTAGATCGTGAATGTGAAAAGGCTCACATGACCACAAATTTTAACCTGAACAGTTACCCCTCTATTTTTGCCCAGGACTCGTCCCGCAAAAAGAAAACTTATAATTTTTCACCAAGACATATCTTAAAATCTTGCCCATCAAAAGAACATAAGGAGTACTTTAATACTCTACTCTAAGAACATGTTTTGACCCGAACAGTTGCCCAACTGACACAGCAGTGAAATGCGGCTCAAATGGAACACTTTTGGACTTGGGTGTTGCAGCCCAACCAGTTTCTTTGAGAGGATCGCTCACACCTGTGTTTTTCAATTGATCAAATGACATTCATGGTTGAGATCAGTTTCGCACTCAGTACAGGCTTTTCTGTTGATGCGCATGATGGATTTGAACGGTAAGTAGTGTATGTGATTTTTCCTTGCTGATCTTCATCTGGACGACATGCAGCTAAAATTTAAGATCTGTGTTTGGTATGTCATGTCTAACAGTAGCAGAGCTTTGGAAGGCAGTTGGAATGTTTGGGACTGGTGTTACACAAGCAGCCATTTGCTGAAAATCTAGGCTGTTTCAACTCTGTATATGTAAATCCCATCAACCGGCTACTTGCTCAGGAACTGTGGAAGACCAATTCCCGTACAGGGAGACAACCAAGGTTACACACACCAATCAGGACCGGATGCCCAGCAGCCGAACTAGTAGAACGTGATAACCATTCCAGTTTAATCAGAAAGGAACAGTAAGAAAGTGCTTTCAGAAGAGGGCCTCTACGCCAGACATCCTTTGTAAGCCTAAGCATTAACAGCAGATCATCGACGGAACCTGTGTATTGGTGTAGAGTAACCGAATTGGACCTCAGCAGCATTGGAGCACCGTTAATTTAGTGATGAAAGTCGATTTTAAACAAGCGAAGGAAAAGAAGGGAAGGAGACGAGAGTATGGCGCAAAGATGGCGAAGATGTATTGCAGAATGTTTGCATCCGCCAGGTTGAGTAGTGAGAGGACCTAGTGTGATGGTTTGGGGTGGCATAAACACTAATTTAAGAACCGAGCTCTGAACGGACCAATTGCAGGGAAAAACTTTAAAGCACGGCGTTATGTTAATGAAGGTGTTGGAGCTCACCTGGTACGGTTTCATGAGGCGCGCATCTTGCCGTTTCCCTGTTGCAACAGGACAATGCCAGGACCCATACAGCTCAGCTTACAACACGTTTCCTAGACGAGCAGAACATTGACGTTACCATGATGGTGCTCTTGCTCCCGACCTTAACCCTAAAAGAGCCGGGCTTTGGACCCATTCTCCCGCCGGGGGCGGATTCCGCCCCTAGTATCCGGAAAGGGAAACGGATTGATGAACTATCATAAGTGTGGTACCAATGGATAGCTATGACCCTTCAAGTCCATTGATACAAAAAAAAAAAACAAACACAAACATACATTGTATGACGTCACAGTTTAGAGCCATACTGTGCATAATATTTTCAATGCATCACAAAATATACTTGAGGGGCAAACCCACCCCCCCCCACCCTCGACGTTGACGGCATACCCTAACCCCGTTGAAAGGTACTATTTCACATTTTTTTTTCGCTACCATGACCGGAAAGGATGAGAGATCGATTACCTAGAAGCTTTTTACGAAGTTTTTTTATAGCATTTTAGCGCACCGGAGCGAAGTTTACTAGGGGGTGGTTACCCCCCCCCCCCACCCCCCCCCCCCACCCTTGGTATACGAGGGTAAATCGAGCGCAAGGCTTCAAAGAAAAAAGTCATGTAGATTCGGCGTGAAAAACTATACGTGAGATACGACAAAAAATGTCGATGGGGGCGGATTCCGCCCCCCCCCCCCCCCGGGCCTTTAGATTAATCCAATTGAGTAACTGTGAGATGAGCTCAGACGACGTGTTTCGGCAAGGCAGATTCCGCCTGTTAACACTTAAATTACCAAGGGTTTTCACTCCCGTTAGTGCCCAAGGGTGGGGGAGGGGGTCCATGGGACCCCAAACTAAGGGAAACCACTTTCCCGAAGGAATTTTTGCACGAAATTTTTACCACATGTGAAATGTGTTATTCGGGCTTCAAATTAGGGGCAAAACATCGTTTCAAAGCATGCGAAAATTGGACAAAAAACAGCAATTTCAAATGAGCCTGCGCTTTCATCAAACTTTTTGAAAAACTTATTTTATGTTGATATCTATTCAGAAGCCCACATAACAATGTTTAATACAAAACCTGCAGGTTTAGGGCTCCTGTATTTTTCGCGGGTGTTGCAAAATACACGTCATTTCCCACTAGAGTTTGTGCAGTAACGGTTAGGGTTATTTATTTTTAATGCTACTAACAATGTTTACTACATGTATGTGTGAACATATATCAGCAAACAAAAATAACTTGTGGTTCGTGATAATTAAAATAATTATTCTCAGATGACATCCGTTAGTGTCCAAGGGGGTTCCATGGACACCCACTACTAATTAACTCATCATTTAACGCCTTGCAATTTTAGTTTTTTTTTGGTATTGAAAAGAAAAGAAGGCATTAAAAAGTCAGACAATTACAAAAAAAAATCGGCGCAAAAATCCCACCCGTAAAGCGGGCAGCGCGACGAACACAAATTTTGGGCGGGTCCATAGGAACCCCCCGGTACTAAGTGTTAATGTGTAAACATGTACAGCAGCCCTACAGGAAGTGGAACAATGCCCCCAGACAACATCGGAAAACTGGTGTGAACAGCTTTCGTAGCAGATGCACTGAATGCTCCCAAGCACATGGTGGACACACCACTATGATGTAAGTGACATCACCATTCATTTCATTAGCTTTGAAAACGCTACCTTGCAGGAAATTTCCAAGCCCATGACATCTGCTACAGCAAGTGGTTCATGTCAGCGATTTCACTGTTATGTCAGTTTTGCAACGCTTGTTCCATGACATGTTTTTAGAGTAGAGTATTCAAGTAAGTAGTAATCCTGTGTGAAATTTGGTTCATTTTGATGGACACGATTTTTAGATTATGACTGGTGAAAATTATTTGTTGTGTTGTGGGTGTTCAGTTACATTGATTCGGGGACCCGTCACACTACAGTTATTTTGACATTATATGTAAAATCGGGGCCACGTGAAGCTATACGCAAAGTTTTCCAGGAGAAAAATCTAAGTGTTACATAAACCGGCAGATCGTTAAAGAAGAGAACCAAGACACCCGAACGGCTCCGACTGTTAACACACCAAAAAATTTGCCATTCGCCGAGCATGTGTGGAGCTGTAGCAAACATAACACTGACTGGGCCAGGGCCGGGCAAGACTGCAATTCTGGCGTATGAACATAAATTGGACTGAAAAGAAGCTTTGTATGCCATATTTAGTCCCAACAAACTTCAAAGAGTGCTCTGATGATGGCATTCGTATAGTGTCGTAAAACTAAAGCCGTCCAATCTGGGCAAGGCCGGTGGTATTACATTCAAACACTATACAGCCTTGTCTCAAAAAAAGTGGTACAATCAGAAAAAAAAATTGTTAAATATGAAGTTAAATATGAAATCTTAAAATAAGTCATTATTACATGGCAAAATATAACACTGTAAGTTGCCTAAGGGGGGGGGGGGTTCCATAGTACCCAAGATTTTGTTTTTTTTGCGGCGATTTCTTACTCGTGAAAAATATTTTCGAACTCTACTTTTTTGGTAATGGTAACTTATCGACCCTGCGTTTCTTCCCATAAAAAAATTACTAAAATTTCTTGCCGTTAATGAGATAATGAGCTTGGGTCCCTAGGAACCCCCCCCTTAGGCACCAACGGGAGTGTGATTTAAAATAAAAATTAGCAAACCCTGTTGCCAGAAATATTTTTCTGCTTATGATGTTCATTATGCATGAAAACCAATTTAATTACATAATCAGAATAAAAATAATTAAACCCTTTATGTGCTGAAAAGAAGACGGATTCCATCATCGAACAATGCGCGCCATTGCTGTAAAAACCTATGGCAAAAACGGACTGCCCCCACAAAAATACAAGAATGTACAAAATGGTACTGTTGTGGTTATATATATGTAAATTGGTCCGTCTAGAGCAGATATAAACATCAAAATGGATTGCCAATGTGTATGCTGTTGAAGAAGGGTCGCGGAAAACATCATGCTACTTTTGAAGCGATTTTGACGCAATTCGCAAACAATGATTTGCCCCCTAAGGTCAGGACGATAAACCGGAACTCATTTATATTGCACCTGTGGCCTTGTCCTATGACCCCTCAACGGTGGTATGAGTTTCATTTTAAATTCCCTCGGGAAAGTGGTTTCCTTAGGGGGTTTCCCTGGAACCCCCCCCCCTAGCACCAACGTGAGTGAAAACACCTTAGGCACTTAAGTGTTTAAAAGAAAAAAGAAAGGCTTTCCAATGGTTGTTTGTTTCATTTATTTGCTTTGGTCAATCTAGAGATTTTAATCAATTTAGTGCCGATACACCAAAATCGATTTTGTGCCACTTTATGCATGGGCAGAGTTGTTTCGCGCAGTTTATGCCATGTAGTAGAGTCTTTTCTTAGGATCCGTGACCATTCATAGGATACGTTGTTTTTCTCAGTTGGATTGACTAGACGGATATATTTTAAGAAAAAATGGCCCCCATGTACCTCCCAAAATGGCGCGGAAAAATGTTATAGGCCGTTTTATCAAAAATGGCCGCCGGCAACATATTGAAAAGCATGAAAATCTATATTTCATGAAGTGGATGAGCTATGTTGATAAATGATGTGTCGTTTTTAACTATTTCTGACATTCCAACCTTTTAAAATGGTCTTTAAGAGTTTGGGGCCCCACCTTATCCTTAAATCCAAAGATGGCCGCGATGTTATATGAAAAACATAAATTTGTTTATTTTTGAAAAAAGTAGTTATTTTCTGTGCGGACAAATTAAATATATATGCTACATTTCCTTTTGCAACATGCCAAACCTTGTAAAAATGGTATTCAACGTGTTTTGAGGTCATGTTGATCTCAAATCCAAGATGGCCGCCGACGCATATTGAAAAAAAAATAAAAGTCTATATCTTTGAAGTAGTTGGGCTATTGTGCCAAAATAAAGTGTCATTTTAACTATTTGGACATGCGGAACCTTTTAAAATGGTTTCAAAGTGTTTGGGGTTCATGTGACCCCTAAATCAGTGGCCTCCGACGCCATATTGAAAAATACTTAATCTATGTTTGAATCTTATTATACATGAGGTGAATCAATGTTTACAAACACAGTTAGCACCTGGTGTACGACTGGTAGAGGTGCGAAGAATATGCCTATACAGTTATAGCATCAATAGCCTTATCACGCCTTCGATTGAGCACGAATTTTAAAAGCACAAGCCCGGCATATGCCCACGCATACTGCGGGGCAGTGCTTTGTTCCGTGCCCGGCGTTGACGTCACATGTCAACTATCTATACAACATCGTACTATGAGCCAAATATTTCCTATAGGGGGATAGTATACGCCTCCGGGATGATTAAGAGTTTTGTTCTGTTAGCTGACCAAGAGGAGTACGCAGTTTCAACACAGACTCCAGTACGATGTACATTTAACACTTGGAAATAAATTTTGATGTGTACCTATGCAGTTTTTAAGTGTCCATATTATCGCTGTCACTTGACTGGTATGGACCCAGAGCTGTCAGAACACATCGTCATCACCACTTCCGTCGCTGCTCGTCTCCAGATCCATGATTCTGGGCGTTACTGAGGGTGGGAGGGATGGCTGAGTATGACGGATAGGTAAGCATAAGCCGTGACAACATGCCACCCATGACCCAAGGTGATGGCGGTCTGAAGCTAGGGTAGGTTTTTGCATGTCTGGTCAAATAGTTTGCGCGCTTTATAGATGATGACGAAGGCGTCTGGCTCAGGA
>JAMKCH010030757.1:0-26758 GCA_023653785.1 Ophioderma brevispina | reverse complement strand
TACTTTTACAGTAAATTAATTTATATGTGCAGGGGGCAAAAAGTCATTTTTCCCTCGGAAATGATTTTGGCCTATGGCCTTCCTCAATTGTGACGTTCCCCTACTCTTCGTCTTCCTTCCTCCCCTTCCTTAAAAATGTACATAAACCGCATGTGAATGTTAAAAAAAACCAAATGAGTATGGTATGGTGTGGTTTTCATACATAGTCATGTGCAGAATTTTCTGAGGAGTGAGAGGCAACATGGTAATTTCCCCATAAGCGATACAACGGATAGTAAGCAGGTGAGGGCAGGTGCCCATTCTAGGGCCCGGACTTTGGCATGAACCTGTGAAAAGGAACTGCAGGAGCAGAGCCCCAGCAGGAGTCCAGGCCGGAGCCCATGGAATATGTTGGATTTTAAACTATTCTGGACCTTCAAGATGACCTCCTTTTTGAAGACTAAGTAGTAAAAGTAAAACGTTTTATGTTCTGATTGTCCTCTACCCTTTCAGCTATCCCTTGATTCATCAACATTGGCCATCCACGGACAGGTTGACCTCGATCCTATGTCCTCATCCATGTGTGTGAAAGGCTTTTTACTCCATCACTGATGCGTAACTCAGTAGTTAATCATATGTCTAGTTAGAGGCCTACTTATATTTCCTAAAAATACAACAAGTAAACTTGCATCATTCCCCCTGGCAAGATGGCAGGTCTGGAACCCATGCCTCAGATGACCTTTGACCTTGGATCATGACCTTTGACAAACATCGGCAATGAGGAACCCCATTTACACCTTAAAATCAAGTCTGGTGAATCGACTTCAACTTTTCGAAGACGACCTTCAAAAAACGAAAAACTAACCATGAAAACCTAAAAACCAAAAACTGGAACATAACATAACACACATGTGCCGCTATCGCAATATCTGCCCTTACTGCTTTAAGTCGGGGGATTAAAAAACTAACATCATAGTAGTGTGAGAATAATTGCTTTCCTGGTTTTCTTTTTCTTTCTTCTGCGAAAAAATTTTTGTTGATTCCTTGAAGGGCTTGCTGCCTCGGCTTAGCGTTTACCTTCAAGTTAATGGTGATATTTTCGTTCCGTTTAATTCTTTCAAAATCATTTGTGTTTTAGATTTGCATTTCTTCTTCTCAGAGTGTGTGTGTTTCTAACTTGACCTCCACAGTCATGTTCACAAACCACTTTAAATTCCTCAACATATTTTGCTATTTCTAAATCTTGAGTTTCCTTATTCTCTAGATTTTTTCCGCAATTATTTTTTTAAACCATCCGCACTAGTTCCTCAGCCTGGATTTATGATCGAGGCAATGTATCAGCCTTCAAAATGTTGCCACCATTCATTGCACTAATTTTCTGTCTTTGATATCCCCAATCCCCATGTTTATACAAACTAAGCTTTCATTTTTTTCCATCATATTTTTTAGATTTGTTTCTTCAAATTTTCCTCAGTTTCTTTTCCTCACATTCCTCATAGGTTTCTTGTCCTCAAAGTATGTAGCCTAAGTTTTTTTTCTTTTCTTACAATTTCCCTGGATTTATTTTCCTCACATTTCTCTTAAGTTTCTTTTCCTCAAATATTTGAAGGATTTTTCCATAACATTCCATCCAGGTTTCATTTCCTCATTACTCTAAACTTTTTCCCAGCATTTCTCCTCGGTTTCTTTCCTCCACATTTCCTCTATGCTCTTTTTCTCACATTTTCCTAGATTCCTTTTCCTCACATTTCCCCCAAGGTTATAGGTTTCTTTTCCTCATATTTT
The DNA here is from genome assembly GCA_023653785.1 of Ophioderma brevispina. Taxonomy (NCBI): domain Eukaryota; kingdom Metazoa; phylum Echinodermata; class Ophiuroidea; order Amphilepidida; family Ophiodermatidae; genus Ophioderma; species Ophioderma brevispina. The sequence continues at coordinate 24,994 of JAMKCH010030757.1, read as the reverse complement.
CTCTAGGTTTCCTTACCTAGAGTTCCACTCACCTGCCAAAATACCATTATGCGAGAGAACTCCTTGTTCATTTTAAATCTTTTAAAAAAAGAAAAACCTTTTTTCCTTTCATTATTTTCCTCTTGCCCCTTTTTTGTCCAAGTTTTCCTCAATGTTTTTATTTTTTTTCCCTCAAGATTTTTTCCGCTTTCATTGCACCGTACCCTTTGCCTCATTTCCTCAATTTGAGCTCTCATTTCCTGTGAGCGGCGCTCCCAGCTCCCGCACTTTTTGCACCCCTGTACATTTGGTTCGAAGGAAGTTTGTACCTTTCCAAAGTAAGTAATGATACACTGATCTTGCCCTTTAAAGGGGATATTAGGCAATTAATGATATCCAAATATGCTGATACGAATCCAAAATACAATCACTCCCAATTTGATGTTTACATCAAATTAATAAACCGGTACTTTAAATTGACTGATAGCTGATGGCAGTGACATCACTGCCACCATTCGTTGTGCACCTGGCATTCATTTTAACAGGTATTGAAAATACACACGTGTTGTCAACCACTTAAATACCATTGCTTTTGTTATGCGCTATTAACATGTTACAGATGTTGATGGACAGGTGCTAGGTGGATGAACACCTCAACTGTATGTGGAGTAGTCATAAAAAAAAGTAAATTGTCGTGCCGAGCAAGCTCGTGCGCGGAGTGCCCATCTCTCTTTCCTTAGCGTTTAGGCCAGAATCCTCCGTATTATTTTTGCTGTGGGGGGCTCGCCACTCCTCCCGCACAGCGGTCTGTTACTTTGATAACACTGGTACCCATTATACACCTGGGTGGAGTGAAGTAATTGAGGTAAATGCGCCTACTCAAGTGCACAACACGTTGGCCGCAGTGGGACTCGAACCCACGTCCTTTAGAGTGCGGGACGCGCGGTCAATCCACCAGACCACACGTGCCCTCAGAGTAGCCATGGGAGGGGGGATATCTGGACAATTGGAAATGTATTATTGTGATATAAATAAGTGAAAGGGAATGTAGTATGTTCGTTGTATATTGTATTTCAATTAATTTATATGTTAAGGTACTGCAGTTTTGTGTTTGTGTGATTACGTACAGCGCTTAGATACTTTGTTGTAGCGCTTTATAAGTGACAATTATTGTTCAGTATATTTGCAAATGTTGTTTGCTCTAATTTGTACTTAATTTATTGTAGAACACCCACTAGCAATGTTTCAGAAGGTTTTTTTCGACATACTTTGTGGAAGTGATTTCAGTAAGGTTACTTTTCATTATGTCTGATATATTTTTTGGCCATTGTGGCCCTTTAAAAATATATGCTTGTGTGATAGTTAAGATGTACTCAAACAACTCGGTCACAACCCCTTAATAATCTTGGCAAATAGTGCATCCAATAAACGCTTTTATTTACATTTATTCAAAATCGATTATTTCATGAAACGCAAATCTGTATTGATCATCTTTGATTTTTGGTTCAATGTACAAATGAAAAAAAAATCAAGATAACAAACTTGGAAACGGTACAAATCTGTAACTAGAGTAGGATTTTGAAAAAAAAAAAAAAACAGAAATCCGAGAAAAAGCAAATATAATTTAAGCGGGAATAAATTATGGACAGTACGACTGTGGGCTTGCTTGGGAAATCAGCATGATCAGTGAAAAAATACCACACTAGTCCCATCATCTTGATAACAGTCCTACGAAAAGGTGAAATGTAACTGTCAATGTGAAGCAGTGTACGGTTCTTACGTTTAATGTAACATTAATATTTGATTTATCTTTCTTTGTCAAGAACTTGCGTTTTTTTTTCCCAGTGTTTTAAAGGCGAAATACACCCTGAATGGGAGGAATATAGGTGATTTAATCGACATTAAGTAACCAAATATTTGACGTACATAAACTTTAAGCATGATTTATCGACAAGCATGGCGAATATTTCAATCTAAATATCGCAACATGAATTATTTAAATAGTAATGTCCTCATCGAAACCGTTAAGTATTCTTAAAGAAGTTACAGACTCATGAATGTCATCCTCAAATAAGAAAGATGATGAAGGATACGATTATGATTTCTTTTACAAGTAACATTATCCATCACCGTTATTGATATACAACTTAAGGGCCTCTTAACATGTAGGTTAGGTAGGGCACCATAGTTTGGCATTGCAGATGTTACATCAGATATTCTGCAATACGATCTTAAGAAATTGGAAATCTGGCAGCATAGGTGGAAAATGTCATTCATCCAGCAAATGCTATACTATGCCGAGTCTCATTTAAGAAGGATCCTCCTACTGCAGTATTCAAGTTCTGCGGGAAAGATCTTCAACAGGTTAATTCAAGTCCCAATATCTTGGGGTCGAAATCGATAGCAAGATGACCTGGAAGGTCCATATCAACAACCTGGTGAATAAAAGCTGAACAAAGTCTGGGCTTTCTACGTAAGGAATATTTGGCATTGCCCAGAGGGAAGTGAAAGTCTTAACCGGTGAACTAATTTGAACAAAGTGCTCATATATCAATTAAAGCTTGAATCTCAGGTAATTCCCGAAACTGGCATGATTCAAAAAATTATCAACAGTGTACAAGTTGAGTTATAAGGGGGGGGGGGGGAAGGACCCCCTATGAAAATCGCAATAAATGAATTTACACTGGTATGTCACATCAACTATATGGGTACAACTCCAATGCTTTGGCGCTTAATCATGTGTTTATATGCACTATCATGATTATGTAGTTTATCACCATTTATATGTTCATATAAATAAATCTAAATAATGTACACCCTTGGGGGGGGAGGATCTACCGAAATTAGCTCTATCTATCTATCCATGGTGAATGTGACAACATCCTCTGACTTATTTTCTCCCAGGAATTAAAATGCTTAACTATAATTATAAAGTGATCTCATATTCTATTCATCATTTCAAACATCTACACAATTTTAGATAAAACAAATGATGCCATTCCCTGGGGAGAGTAGGCATCAAGTTGGGGGTTATTGAAGTGAAACTGTCTATACTTCAGTGTGTTGTGTACAGTTTGATAGGCTAAAGATGCCTTTCGTGATTCAGCACCTTCTGTAAGTCCAACCTCTTGAAACATGAAAACAGTCTAAGGAGGTCAAGAGGGAGAGTGCCTTCTGGAAAGGAAGACTTGCCATCAACCAAAGTAACATCTATCGGCATTGAAACTGGTGAGCATTTTCCACCCGGAGCAGACTCCTCATGGACTGAATGGCGATTGGGGGCCTCTTGGCCTCACAGATTGAGAACCCACAACGGCCGTCTAAGGTTTCCTTGCAGAAGGGGGGCTATACTGGAAGAGATCAGGATTATACTGTGGTTTGTGGATGGAACGCACCACAGACAATGGAACACCTCTTGGTCTGCCCAGGCTGGAGAGCAAACAATGCACAAAATAAGTGCGGAATTCAGTAAAGGCATCCAGACGTTGTGTACCCATCTCTGGATGGATCATATTGAGAACACAGTGTTTGGACACATAAGGAGAAGCACCTTTGTTTTATCATTGACACTAGATGTCCTTGAGAGAGCGTATTCTCAAAATATGAGCAGATCCCGATCTTTGCGGTTTTATGTTATGATCAATTTTTTGCTCGTTCCCACGGTCACTTAGGCTTCTGTGCGTAATTCTGTCGGTTTACAGAGAGAACATACAAAAATTGCGAAATTTCTTTCAGATGCGACGAATTTGCACGTAAGATTTGGCACACGTGGATTTACTAAGGCGAACGATTCAGATGAATAAAAAGATCTACATCTTTATAGGTGTAGATAACCAAAGTTGAATCTGGGGGCCAGTTTACCCCCCCCCCCCCGCAGTAGGTTAAGGACCGTTTTCAGGTGTGTTTAAAATAGTCTGTTTAACAAAAGAGACAAGATTATGGCAAGTAAATATGTGAAAGTTATTGAACTTGGTAGTTGTAGATCATTTTCAGCCACGGGGGGCGGGGGTTCTTCGCGGAAAAAAGGGGGTCGGGGATGTGCGGCCGAGAAGGGTATATAATTTTCAGCAGTTTTGGTCTAAGGAAACGGCCCCTTTTCGTTAAAATGGTTGTGTTATTAAAAAAGGGTTGCATTTTATTTCTGTTTCAAGTATATTGTCACAGTAGTAAAACCAGGATGAAGAAGCTTACAAACAACAAAATGAAAAATAGTGCTGCCAGATGCTCAAAATACAATTTAACAGTTAGTTTCTCAGCTTCTGGGGCTTCACTCCACCTAAGCAAGTTATAAGAGGGGGTAGCAAATCTTTCCTTTTGGTTATATTTTCGGGGGAAGTGGTTCAAACACCACGCCCATCCCTAACCAAACCAAAAGTGAGATCCCAGGATTTCAAGATCATTTCAATTAATATGAAGGGTTCGTATATGTACCACTCAAAAGGAATTGTTCATTCCTGGTTTATATTCCTCTTTCTATAATAAACTTTAACCCTCGCCAGGGCCGTACGCAGGATTTATTTTGGAGGGGTGCGGGACTTCAAAAAAGTGGACCCTTTTTGGTAAAAGTGGACCTAAACCCCCTAAAATGGTCCTTTTTTGACTTTTGAATATTTTATCACCAAAAGGTGGACTTTAGTGTCAATTTTTTTTAATTTTTGGACCTTTTTTTCAAATATTCTGGCAAAAAGTGGACCTTTTGCCCCTTTTGTGGAATTGGGGGGGTGCCCTCGCCTTAACAAGGGGGTGGTTACCACCCCAGTGAACTTTCCTCTGGCGCATTAAAATGTCAAAAGCTTTTGTGAAAAGCTGCTGGGTATGCTTTTCCTCATCCTTTCCGGCAATTTAAGCGAAAAAGATGTGAAGGTACTACCTTCACCGGAGTTCGGGTATGCCATCAAAGTCGAAGGGTATAAGAGGGGATGATTGCCATACAAGAATATTTAATGGTACATTTTAAAAAATATCCTGACAAAGTTGTCTCTGTTTGTAATTACTCGTCAAATTGCCTATTAGAGCTGAAAACCGCATGAAAATCTGAATTCCTTACCACTTTTTAGCGCAAAAATTGATTTTCGCCTATGTTTTTGGAAAAATACCCAAATTGTTTGCTGATTCGGGACATTTGACGTCATTGTTACGCCAAATATTAGGTATTTTATTGTTACTTTGGTACCATAGAAAGAAGAGCGGACATGTTATCCAATGAAGTCCACCCCGTCGCCTCCTGTATTAAGGGTAGGAAGAAAACACTAACCTACCCTAATCTAACACTACGTCACCCCTGCCCAGTGGCGCCAACCAGGACATTTGCAAATAGGGGGGGGGGGCAGAAGTGGTGCGAGGCATATTGTGGTTTGGCGCATTGGGGTCCATCATAGACATGTACAACGGTTAGTTCAATTTGGGGAGGGGGGGGGGGATGGCGGAGTGCAAGGGTTTGAAGCAGGGGGGCGCCCCGCTGGTTTGCCCTGACCCTTACCATGATTTAAAATTAGGAGTTAAAACATGAGTTGGACAACCGTGGACAGTCATCGCTTGACACGAGTGTCGAGGATGAATATTAGGTTTATCCCCACCCCCCCCCCACCCCCAACACCACAATAAATTTACATTTTTTACAAGGACACCCACCTGACAATGCATCCACACAAAAAAATCACCAATGCTCCTGAAGAATATTCTGATCACTAGTGCAATCACGGGGTTTCTCCATTTGGGCATCTTAGTGCAAGATCTGACAGCCCAATCTCATAACAGCATTGGGGGTGGGGTAAGATTGGGGGGTTTGGGTGGGGAAAAAAAAGGCATTCAATCAACGTTATAGAAGATTTTCAGTTTTTAAAATTGTGGGGGTCAAATAATTAGTGGGACCAACTCCCAGATATGTGATAAAATGTATAAAAAACAAGGGGCTTGTATTCAAAATTTTTCATGCTTGCGAAATAGGGGGTCAACTTTGACCCCACATTAATAATTTGTTACAGGTTTTTAATTTTGCATCATGCATTACGGAGCTCCGGGAACCCGTAGCTACAATTTTGAGAGAGCCAACCTTTTGTTCAAATTAGGTCACCACATATCGAAAAAATTGGGCCTTTGCTGCAGGCACTATATCACAGTTGTCAGGACCAATCCTTGAATATGCTAATGTGGTTTGGGACCTAAATCACAAAGCTCACAAGAAGGGAATTAAAATGGGGGGTTCAAGGAGGGCAGCTCTAGATTTTGCTGTGGTGACTTCAGTCGTTTATTAGCAGGTCACAGGGAGATGATGGACAGAAATTGAAGTGGGACATCCTTGAACAGAGCAGGAAGAAGGACCAGGCCATAAGGTGTATACAACATTACAAGGCGGTATTGTCGTATTTGAATCGAAAAGATTCTTACTCCCATCGACCTGATAAAAGGGAATGGAGCAGCAATTCGCTTAAGTTTAAAAATACACAAAGACTGGAATCTACAGAAACTAGTTCTTTGTAACGAACAGTTGCTGACCTGGAATCAACTACAGGGGAAGGGTCAATCCCTACTGTGACATGTTTAACAAACCTGCAGCTTTAGTTTTTTCTTAACCGTCATGCGTGAGCGAACACAGACAAACCTTGATCGTTGAAGTTGGTGAAATGCAGCGGATGCTGTCCTACCGACGAAACGATCAGATACGATTAAGACGTGACTGGACGTTGCTATATAAGAACTTATTAATTTAAGTGGTTAAACAGATATTCTGGCGCCGGGTTCTTGGGAGAGAGTGGCCTAGCGGTTAGGGTGATTGCCTTGGCGCAAATTACCATCAAAATTCCGGGTTTCGAATCCCGGGGGGTCGTGCAATTCGTGGGATTTATTCGGGTACACAATTCTGGTTATTTGGGATTGTATACCCAGTATTGGATTAAATACCCAGACATTACCCGCTCTCCTCATTGGTTCACATTGGATTGGGCAATGGATCATGAAGACATCCCGGTCCTTCGGAGGGGGGAAGTTAAGCCGTACGGTCCCGGTTACAGAGAGGGACACAACTGTACATGTACATCGCAGTCGAATAAGAGTAGGGGGTAAAACCCCTGACTGTTCCCAATCCGCCCCAGCCTCAAAGAGCGGGCCATGTTAGGAGCGTTCCTATCATGGATACACGGCGGGCCCGGATTAAGCACACGTGCCTGAACAAATCTAACACCACCACAAGCAATTTCAATGACTTGTGGATTACGAGCAAAACCAAAACGGAAGAACCGATCATGGTTCGATTTTGCATATGTTTTCGCCTCTTATGGAAGCATAAATTACAAATTTAATATAAAAAGGGATTGATTGAGCCCATATTTTAGGGTCGAGCTATGAGTGCAAAAATATTTGGGACGAGACGCAGGAGAGCCCAATATTTTAAAACTATCATTTTTTTTTTTTTTTTTTAATTTATTGACAAAATATTTTTCCCACACATGGATCCTTACAAACATAATAATAAGTTAAATTTACAGCCGTCGGATAATAGAACGCAAAATGCGTAGTAAATGCCCATAGGCGGGCGGTGTGTATAGTTAATATTGGTCGACCACATTCGCAAATTAGTGTTATAACATCAAAAGGAATCATTTCCTGGGCCCTTAGATTTGCTTAGTATTAAACATACAATATAGACGTTACCAATATATAACTAATCAACTATAAGGATAATATTGTACTCTCATTTTATTCTCCTTAGTCCGACAAGAGTTGCTCGATTTTGAATATGAGATGCGAAGTGGTTAAGTCACCTCAAACAATTTCAACAAGGTTGATTGGTTATATCTAAGAGAAAAGAGGGAAGAAGAAGAGAGAAGGCCGAGACCACAGAAAATAAAGAGAAAGCGGGACTGAAATCGGAAAAAGAACAGTGGGAGAGAGACTAAAGAGAAAAAGTATTGCCGATACAAACAAATTACATTGTTAACATTTCTATTTTGCATTTGTCATGTATAAAACAAAGGTGTGCCTGACATAACAAGTAATGCATCAAGAAATCCACGGTTGACGCGAAAGCCCCGTAGTGTATATCACTAACGTCCACATTCATGTAGCCCAAAATTAATCAATGTCTGACATGTTCAGCCTCGGCTTTTATTACAACCTACCGTTGATAGAATACTAGAGTTCAGCCAGGAAGAGCGTGGGGAAAGGGGAACTTAGTATGTGACTTCGGTTACTATTTTGCCTCACACATGCATTAACCAAGAGTGCCGAAAAGACATCAATGATTTGGGGAAATTGTTATCTTTCACTTCTACAGCAGATACCTTACCCATGGATAAACACAAAATCTGATGTTTTTTACAGGTCTTAGATTTGGGGTTTCTCGGAAGCACAAGCGTTTTTTTGAGGCGGGACTTTTAAAGAAACTCAACAGGACAGCAGAGAAGTACAGCAGGAAATTTCAAATTTGGTTTGATTTTCTTTTCTACTTGTTTATCCCATCAATCTTTGAAAAAGTTTCTCGATAGGTGTTTACAGTCAATCAGTGGAAATTTCGAGAAATGTTATACTCTGTATCCCTTTGAGGCTAATATTTTGGGTCACGGTGTAATTAATATTGATCGATGGCAAAATCTAATGTTTACTGAGGTGGCTAATATATTAGTAAGAAACTCTGTGTACGATTTGTGACTTTCTAAGATACCTGCACCATTTGTTCAGAGGTTTCCATCATAGGCGCGACCCGGGGGATGGGGGATAAATCTTTCAATGTTTGCCACGGGAGGTGACCCCGTATAATTTTCTGCCTCTATGTGGCTTTTAAATAATGTGAGCCTTTTTGCAGAATTCAAGCATTAATTTTAAAACGGCCTCCGCAGTCCATCTCATAGTCAAATTTCTCAGGTCGGGGACAAGAGGGGATTTTTTGAGGATATCAATTCTTAAATTGATTGGATGCAGCTCTAAATGAACACGTAGTGGAACGTGTCGAAGGGTATGGCAAACAAGTAGCCAAGGAAACCCCAAATATTTTTAAGTGCTTTTGTCCTTATCGGCCACAAAGAGAACCATGCTTTATTTTCTTCATGCCCGAAGCGGTTTCGGAGTATTTACTTATGAAACAAGGTTTGAACATAAAAATTGGGGAAAAGTACTCGCACATCTTAAGCGGACCCGGCCCCACGCAATGAAACGCTACTCTCAATCTTACTTAATCCGGAATTTCAATCCGACCAAGGAAATAAGACATTTAAGCGACCTGCTTTTCATACAAAATAACGACAAGGTGTCTCAAAGCACGTGTGTTGGGCACCCACTTCATACAAAAAACGCACTTCATAACAAATTCGTACGAACTGGTTAAAAGTTGACTCAGAGATTTGAAATATTATTTGTTTGTGTAATAATGAAAAATAGTCAACTAGAAGTAAAAGATATTAACCAAAATGCCCAATTCCGAAGTTGGAGATGGAATCGGATTTTCGTTTTGGATGCCGTAATAAACATTTATTGTGTAGTATTACGTCCCATGGGATACTGTGTTAAACAAAAATCCGGATCCGGAATTTTATATACAAAGTAGTGATTTTTATATGAAGAATTCGATTAAGCTTAGCAATTTCCACACAGTGATTAGGTATGGACAAGCCTATGAACATGCAAAAAAACAAGATTGTTTTGGAAATTGAGGGAGCCCTCTCAGGAAATTTTTTTTTCCTCTGAGTCGGCCTTTAATCTCTTGTGGGACCAGAACAAAAAAGGACAACTTCGAACGCACTTTATACAAAATTAAAAGATGATGAATTTTCAAAGATTCTTCCATTTAAGAAAACATTACCTACCCACGAAATTGTTACGACTGCGTTAAGATTCTTTGACAAACAAAAAAGGGACAGCTTCGACGCGCTTTATAACAAATATATTTTGACCGAAATATTCAAAGATGTCCATTAAAGAACTCTAACTCGCACATCATACCAACTCGCCCAAATACCAACTCGTCCATAGCAAAAATCGCCCCATACTTAATTCGTCACATATCTCATCCCATATTCAACTCGTCCATACCAACTCCTCTCATTAACAACTGCCCATATCGGCTCGCCCCATATCAACTCGCCAACTTATTAATTCGCCCATATCAAACTCTTCTAATATCAACTAGCTCGACACCAACCATGCCAAGTATTACGTCGGCCATTATCAAAATGCCTCATATCAAATCGTCCCATGCTCACATCACTCGCCATATAATTAACTCGTCCAGATTACAATATGGCAACGTTTTAAAAATCTACCATTTCAACTCGGCACATAGAAATCGCAGATACCACCTAGTCCAATTAGTAACACGCCCATATCGAACCGCCTCTTATCAATTCGCTTAATCAATCAATCAATCAATCAATTCAATATTTAATTTTTGTTCATCACAACAATACAAGCCAAAAAAACAGTTTTAAATAATTATAAAGAAGTATTCAATATGAGATAACATGTGATATTATATGTTATATAACATGATGATAATTCAATATGAAGGAAACCAAATAATTAAGACAGTGATACTGTATAGAAAATATATAATGTCTTACTATATATAATGGCATATAATAATGTCATCACTGCTGTACCATACTGCTGTACCTTATAATACCTTCCCATTATCAAATGATCATTATTAAACTTCCCACATGGCAGTTCATTATTAGTATTATAAGTGTATGCGTGGGTTAGGAAAAAATGGCTATTGTTCTCCACTCATTAAGACGTTGGGCGAAAACTTTCGTTTCCCCATAACCCACAGATTACAGTTTATTCAGTTTTTGGATAACAAAGGATAGAATATTAATTGATGCAAATTAAGGGTAATCTACTAGAATAACAAAGAATATGAATAATAATTAATTTAAATAATATGTTTTTTTTTAACTTTGAAGTTTGATGAATAATTCAATCTTCCCCTTAATAATCATTAAAGTAATAATAATAATAATAATAATATTATATGTCTTGGCACTTCCTGGGTGGGCGAATCCTTGGGATCCATGCCAATGACAAAAAAAATCGCTATGGTTTGATTCTTTTCAGCAATGCAAGCGCAAAAAGACAGGACAAATAAAAAAAAAAACAAATATATATATTTGCCAAATGCAAGCAAAACTCAAAGATAGACAAATACAAAGTGTTAAATCAGCACACTTGCAATAAATTAAAATACTTCAAAATAAAATCTTCCCATGATGCTATACCTCAAAAAACCCACTTTGTAATAAAATGTTTACAAAGTGCGTTATCCTTTTTTAAGGGAAAATCAGCCGCTTGTAACAAATGTTACAAAGTGCGTTAAGCTAATGCTGCTTATATGGCAGTAAAATTAAACTTTTACTACAGTAACACAAATGGAGAGTATATCCTTTACATTCCTAAAGGAAAATGACTAGCAGCCTTGCGCTTAACCCCAACAGGGAGGTGCGGTATTTGGGTGTTAGATCTAGGAGTACTAATTTTTTCACTTGTAACCATAAAGCAAGGGGTCCGCTCGGATTTTTAAAAGTGTCCAAAAAGGCATTGAGGGTTTTAAGGGATATTGCGCAGGGAAAAAAACTTCAACAACATAACAAATTGAAAAGTATTTTTCAAAAATCTTGCCATTTCATAATTTTTTTAGGATTTCTTTTTGGTAAATGTATTTTCTATAGGTTTTTTCACTGTAAACTGCGATATGATGAATATAAAAATATGATGCTTTACTTTCAAAAAACCACGCAATTACTTAGATTTTTTGAGGCAATGCAAGCGTACTTTTCAAATATCACCAGCCAATCCTTGCCTATGTTACGGTTATAAGTGCCCTAGATTTAACAAAAAACAATACATGCTACTCCCTTTTGCGGTGATTGTTGGTCATTTTCCCCTAGGTACGTTATGGATGAGAACAGCAGCCAGCTCAACGATTCAAGATGTGTTGGAAATATCTCTACTGCCTAACCCTAACGTAACAGAGGGAAAAATGACCAGCACTTGACAACACCGCAAAAAAGGAGATAGCGGTATGTGTTATGAAACATAGAGCACTTTCCCGTTAAATACGAGGCAAGGGGTGGTCAGGGATTTTTGAAAAGTAGCAAAAAATAGACTTTAAGGGTTTAGGGGATATAGAGCAGCAGCAAAATCGTAATACACTTGTATATATTTGATACATAGTGCGTTGAAGTCCTCGTTTAAAATGTTAACGCACTTGGTAACAATTTTTGTTACAACTGTGAGTTGCTAAAAGTTTATAGTTATGGAAGATATTTTAATGGTGTTAGTAAAGCGGGCTGAAATATGGTGGACGCTTTAGATAGGGCAAGTTGGAAATGGGTAAGGGGAATTCAATATTCAAACTGCGGGTGATTTCCGGTTCTGCCCGTTCCGCGCGGTTCAAATTATGCATTGAGTTTGATGAATTACTTAATTGATGAAGATCAGAAGATGGAGGGATTAAATGAACCGCCGGAACCGGGCCAGAGAACCGGAAAATGTCGAGTTAATAATAGTGAAGTAGAGGGACGATTTCATACGGGGCGATTTGGTAAGGGGAGAGGAAATACTTGCATAGGGCTAGGTTATGGAGAGAGTTCATATGGGCAAATTAATGATGGGGCGAGTTGGTATGGTGAGTGTTATGGAGGCGAGTTGATATGGGAAGTGCAAAAATGGGGCGAGTACATAATTACGGGACGAATTAGTATGGGCGATTTGCTATGGACGAGGTGGTATTGGGCGAGTTGAAGTTGATCGGGTGTTGATATAGTGTTACAAAGTGCATCGAAGCTGTCCTTTTGTTCTTGTAACAAGAGGCTAACGCAGTCATACAATTTTGTACGGGGGAGTAAAGTAATGTTCTTAAATGGAAGATCTTTTGAAAAATCTTCATCACTTTTAATTTTGTTACCAAAGTGCGTCAACGTTGTCCCTTTTTTGTTCTGTCACAAGGTAGCTTAACGCAGTTATAAACAATTTGTTACAAAGTGGTTTTTGTTAGAAGTGGGGCCAAACACACGGTGTCATTTTGACATGAAAACATTAAAAAGCAACGCGCCAGTTTCTGTATTTTAGACTGAAATAAAGGACGAGCTAATAGTTAGCGGTATAATCATTTTATTCCATCTTATTGTTTATGTCACGTGATAGAGACAATTAAACCCCAAAAAAAATCCATTTACATTAGTTGATTTTTCGAGTCAAGAAACTCTTTATGTGGGACTTAGATAATAAGGGAATATGTGTCAATCAAATTAAGTGTTTTGACATTTTTACAACACCTGCAGCTTTAGTTCTTTTTCTTAACGTCATTCTTGCGCGAACCAGCCACCTTGATCCGTTTGGGAAGTTGGTGAAAATGCAGCCGATTCTGTCCTAAAAAACCTACTAAACCGATACAGATACAGATTCAGTACGTGACTTGTACGATTGATCTATAAGAGTAATAATTTCAGTGGGGTTAACCAGATTATCTGGCGCTTTTCTTGGGAGAGCGTGGCCCTAGCGGTTAGGGTGCTTTGCCTCTGGCGCAAATTTACAATCAAATTTCCCGGGTGTTCGAATCCCGGTGGGGGTGTTCGTGGCACTTGCTGGATTTATTTCGGATTACTACCAATTCTGGATTTGATTCTGTAAACCAGCTATTGATTACATCCGAATTACCCGCTCTCCCCCTCCATGGTTCACTTGTAATTGTGCAAATGGAATCATGAAAGCATCCGTCCTCGGAGGGGACGTTAGGCCGTCGGTTCCCGTGTACAGAGAGCCACAACTGTACATGTACATCCAGTCAGTGTCGATCAAGAGTAGGGTGTAAACCCCTTACTGTTCCCATCCGCCCCCAACCTCAATAGCGGCCATGTTAGGAGCGTCCGTATCATGGATAACCCGCGGCCCCGATAAGCACACTTGCTGACAAATCCTACACCACCACAAGCCATTTTCCAATGACTTGTGATCGAGCAAACAAAAAAGGTAAGTAACCGATCATGGTTCGATTTACATCATATAGTGTTCTCCCTCTTAGGGAGCATAATTACAAATTTAATATAAAAAAAAGACTTTTAAATAACTCTCTGACTCTGAAGTTGCAAAAATAATTGGGCTAGACGCAGTGAAGCCCAATATTTTAAAACTCCATCATCGAATTATATTTTTGATCCGATATTTTCCACACTTGGCTCCATAAACATAATAATAAGTTAAATCGGTACAAGACGTTCGGATAAAGAGCAAAATGCTGTAGTAGAATTGCCCCATAGGAGGGCGGTGTGTTAGTTTCTATGGTCGACCAACATTCGCAATTAACTGTTAATAACATCAAAGGAATCATTTCCTGGCCTTAGATTTGCTTAGTATTAAACATATCAATTAGACGTTACCAAACTATATAAATATCAATCTATAAGGATAATATTTTTACTCTCATTTTTAGTTCTCCTTAGTCTGACAAAGAGTTTGCTCATTTTTGAATATGAGATGCGAAGTGGTTTAAGTCCACCTCAAACCCTTTCATACAGTGTTGATTTTATTCTAAGAGGAAAGAGGTGAAGAGAGAGAGATAGAATGCCGAACCACAAAATAAAGAGAAAGCGGGACTGAAATCGGAAAAAGACAGTGGAGAAGAGACTAGAGAAAAGTATTCGATAAAAACAACTACATTGTTACATTTTCTATTTGGCATTCGTCCTTTATAAAACAAAGTGTGGCCTACCAATACCAAGTAATGCCATCGAATAAATCACGTTGACGCGAAGCCCCGAGTGTATATCACTACGGCCCACTTCATTAGCCCAAATTAATCAAGGCCGACTGGTTCACTCGGCTTGTTATTACAACCTATACTGAATCTACCAAGATTCCGCCAGGAAGAGCTGGGGAAAGGAGGATCGTATGTTACTCGGTACTATTTTGCCTTCACACATGCCCCCATTAACCCAGATTGCCGAAAGACATCATGATACTTTGGTGAAAATGTTCTCTTTCACTTCTACAGCAATACCTTCCATTGATAAACACAAAATCTGATGTTTTTTTACCGTGTCTTAGATTTGTTTCTCTAAGCCAGCGTTTTTTTTTTTCTGAGCGGACTTTTAAAGAAAATCAACAGACATCAGAGGAAACCAGCAGGAAAAGTTTCAAAATTAGTTTTGATTTCTTTTCTACTGTTTATCCATTACATCTTTGAAACGTTCTCGATAGGTGTTCTACCAGTCACTCGAATGGAATTTCGAGAAATTGTTATATACTCTCCGTATCCCTTTGAGGCTAATATTTTGGGTCACTGTTGGCATTAATATTGAATCGAATTGCAAAATCATAATGTTTTTTAACGGATGTTGCACATTTTATATATAATTAAGAAAACGCTTGTTACGATTTGTGACTTTCTAAGATACCTGCACCATTTGTTCAGAGGTTTCCATCATAGGCTTCGACCCGGATGGGGAATATCTTTCAATGTTTGCCACGGGAGGTGACCCCGTATAATTTTCTGCTCTCGATTTTGGTATTTAAATACTTGTGGCATGTGTTGCTAGCAATTCAAGCATAATTTTAAAAAAAACGGGCCCGCATTCCATCTCATAGTCAAATTTTCCAGGTCCGGGGACAAGAGGAGATTTTTGAGGATCTCAATTCTCTAAATAATGCACTTGATATCTCTAATAGACACGTAGTGAGACGTGTCCCGAGGTTTATTTGACAAACAAGTAGCAAAGGAACCCCAATATTTTCTTAAACGTGCTGTGTCCTTCTCGGCCACAAGAGAACCTCCTTTATTTCTGTCATGCACGAATGCGTTTTCGGCTTATTTACTTTTAAAAAAGTTTTGAACAAAAATTGGGGAAATACGCGCCCTCTTTAAGCGGACCCGGCCGGCCCAGCATAACGCTCCTCATCAATCTACTATAATCGCTTTCATCCGAACCATGTAAATAAGACATTTAAGCGACTGCTTTTCATACAAAATAACGACAATGTGGCTCAAGCACGTGGTTGGGCACCCACTTCATACAAACGCAACGTCATACAAAATTCTACGACACTGTCGTTAAAGTCTGACTAGGAGAATGCGATATTATTTTTTTTGTGTACTAATGAAAACTATTCAACTAGAATTTAAAGATATTACCTAAAATGCCCAATTTCCGAAGTTTGAGAGCATCGGATTTTTCGGTTTGAGGCAGTAAAAACATTTATGTTGTAGTATTACGTCCCATAGATACTGTGTCTAACCAAAATTCTGAGCCGGATCTATTATAAAAGTATGAATTTTCTATATTAATGGAATTCGATTTAGCTTAGCAATTTCACACAGTGATAGTCTAATGGACAAAGCATTATATACATGCACAAAACACGATTTTTTTTGGAAATTTTAGGGCGCCCCTCCTCAGGAAATCCTGAGTCGGCAGTTTACCTCCCTTGGGGACAGAACAAAAAAGGACAACTTCGAACGGACACATTTGTAACAAATGAAAAAGATTATGAAATTTTCAAAATTCTCCACTTAAGAACATTACCCCCCACGAAATTGTTACGAACTCGTTAAGCTCTCTTTTGACAAAACAAAAAGGGACAGCTTCGACGCCCTTTATACAAAATATATTTGAAAAATATTCAAAGATGTCCCATTAAGAACTCTAACTCGCCCAATACCAACTCGCCCAATACCCACTCGTCCATAGCAAATCGCCCCAGACTAATTCCGTCCCCATAATCGCATTCCCCATATAACTCGTTCCATACCGACTCCTCCCATTAACAACCTCCCCATACGCTCGCCCCATGTCAACTCGCCAACTTTAATTCGCGGTCAACATCGCACTTATTAATTCGCCCATATCAACTCTTCTAATAGCAACTAAGTCGACACAACCCGGCCCATAGACTTCGGCCCATTATCAAATGGCCTCATATCAATCGTCCCATGCTCACATCACTCGCCCTATATAACTCTCCGATCAAATGTGCCACGTTTTAACTCACCCATGTGCAACTCGGCCAATGCAATCGCGATACCACTCGTCCAATTATAACACTCCCATCTCGAACCGCCCTTATCAATTCGCCTTAAATCAATCAAATCAATCATCAATCAATAATTTATTTTGTTCATCACAAATACAGCAAATAAGTTTGAAAAAATAAGTATAAAGAATGTATTAACATTTAATAAAAAATGGATAATTTATTTTTTAACTGAGGATAATTCAATATGAAATGGATACCCATAATTAAGACAGTTGATCCTGTATAGCAAATATATAATTGTTCTTACTATATAACATGTCATATAATATGTCATATGCTGTCCATAACTGCTGGAACCTTACATACGCTTTTCCATTATCAACTCGCTCATTAAATTTAACTTCCCACATGCAGTTCATTATTATTATTATAAGTGTATGCGTGGGTTAAGGAAAATGGCTATTGTTATCCACTAATAAGAACTTAGGGCGAAACTTCTTTCCTCCCCCTAACCCACATTATTACAAGTTTATTCAGTTTGGATAACAAAGATATTAACATTAATTTATGCAAATTAAGGGGAATCCTCCTAAATAAACAAAGAATATGAATATATTAACATTTAATACTAGTATACGACTCACTATAGCCTGATGAATAATTCAATCTTCCCCTTAATCATCATAAAGAATAATAAGAATAATAATAATTATTATTATTTCTTGGCACTCCTGGTGGGCAATCCTTGGGATCCATGCCAAAAAGTACACAAAAAATAACCTTATGTTGTGATTCCGTTTTCAGCAATGCAAGCGCAAAGACAGACAATGAAAAAAAAAAAACAAATATATATATATTTGCCCTCAATGCAAGCAAAACTCAAAGATAGACAAATACCAATGTTAAACTCAGCAAACTTTTGGCAAACTTAAATATAACTTCCAAATATCTTCCCATGATGCTATACCACCCTCAAAACCCACTTTGGTAATAAATGTTTTTACAAAGTGGCGTTATCCCTTTTTTAAGAGGAAAACCCAGCCCGCTTGTAACAATTTTGTTCACCAAGCGTGCTGAGTTTTCCCTAAAAAGGATACGCACTTGTAAACATTTTTATTACAAGTGGGTTTTTTGAGGTATAGCTCATGAAGATATTTGAAGTATCTTTAAGTTGCAAAGTGTGCTGAGTTAAAACACTTGGTATTTTGCTATCTGTGAGTTTTGCTTTCCATGCAAATATCATATATTTGGTTTTTTTTTCATTTGTCTGTCGTGTGCGCTTGGCATTGCTGAAAAGAATCAAACCATAGCGTATTTTTTGTTTTAAGTGGGTCATGGATCCCAAGGATTCGCCCACCCAGGAAGCCAAGAATAATAATAATTATTATTATTATTATTCTTACTTCATGATGATTAAGGTGAAGATTGAATTATCATCAGGCGATAGTGAGCTCTTACTAGGTGTATTTAACTTAAATTATTATTCATATTCTTTGTTATTCTAGAGCTGATTACCCTTAATTTGCATCAATTAATATTCATATCCTTGTTATCCAAACGGAATAAACTGTAATACGTGGGTTAGGGGGAAACGAAGTTTCGCCCTAACGTCTTAATTATGGATAACACTAGCCATTTTTCACTTAAGCCCACGCATACACTTTATAATAATAATAATGAACTGCATTGGGAAGTTCATAATGACGAGTGATAAATGGGAAGGTTTAAGGTACAGCAGTAATGGTACAGCAAGTGATGACATTATGATATTGACTTATATATGTAAGACTTATATCTTTCTATCAGTATCACTGTCCCCTTAATATTTGTATTCCATCGATATTGAAATTATCATCATGTTATATAACATCTAAATATCCTTTATCTTCATATTGTAATACATTCCTATAAATTATTTAAAACTGTATTTTGCTTTATTTTTGATGACAAAAATAAGATTGTTGATTGAGGGATTTTGATTGATTAAGGCGATTGAGAAGGGCGTCGATATGGGCGTGTTTAATAAGTGGACGAGTTGTATCGCGATTTTCATATGGGCCGATTGAATGGTAGAGTTAAAACGTGGCCATTTGATCTGAAACGAGTTTAATTATGGCGAGATGTGAGCATGGGACGATTGATATGATGCCATTTGATATGGCCGAAGTAATACTGTGGCATGGTTGGTGTCGAGCTAGTTGATATTATAAGAGTTTTTATATGGCTAATTAATAATTTGGCGAATTGATATGGGGCGAGCCGATATGGGGCGAGTTGTTAATGGGAGGAGTTGGTATGGAACGAGTTGATATGGGTTGAGATACGGGACGAAATAATATGTGGCGATTTGCTATGGACGAGTTTTTGGTATTTGGGGCGAGTTGGTATTGGGCGAGTTAGAGTTCTTTAATGACATTTTGACATAAGTTTTCGTCAAAATAGATTTTGTTATAAAGCGCGTCGAAGCTGTCCCTTTTTGGTTTTGTCAAAAGATGACTTACGCAGTTCGTACATTTCGTGGGGTAATTTCTTAAATGGAAGATCTTTGAAAATTTCATCACTTTTTATTTTGTTACCAAGTCGTCGAAATTGTCCCTTTTTTTTTCTGTCACCAGGAGAGTAAAGGCCGACTCAGAGATTTCTGAGGAGGGCGCCCTAAATTTCAAAAAAATCGTTTTTGACATGTTCATATGCTTGTCCATATTCTAACAACTGTGTGAAATTCTAAGCTTAAATCGAATTCCTTCATATAGAAAATCACTACTTTTTATAAAACTCCGGGAGCCGGAATTGTTGTTATACACAGTATCCTCATGGGCCTATACTCCACATAAAGGTTTTACTGCATCAAAACGAAAATCCGATTCATCTCAAACTTGTGGGGGGGTTTGGAATTGGCATTTTAGGTTAATAGCTTTACTTCTATTGACTATTTTTTCATTATGACACAAAAATAATATTTCGAACTCTCTGAGTCAACTTTAACGCAGTCGTAAGAATTTTTGTTATGAAAGCGTTTTTGTTAGAGGGTGCCAACACACGTGCTTTGAGACACCTTGTCGTTATTTTGTATGAAAAGCAGTCGCTTTAAAATGTCTTTATTTCACCTGGTTCGGATTGAGTCGATTAGTAGATTGAGAGGAGCGTTTCATGGCGTGGGCCGGGTCCCGCTTAAAGAGTGCGAGTAATTTCACCATTTGTGTTCAAGACCTTTTTTTTTCATCCGTAATAAGCCGAAAACGCATTCGTGCATGACAGAAATAGCATGGTTCTCTTTGTGGCCGATAAGGACAACAGGCACGTAAAAATTTGGGGTTTCCTTTGCCTACTTGTTTGTTCCAATAAACCTTCGACACGTTCTCACTACGTGTTCTATTAGAGCTTCATCACGGTGCCAATTTAGAGAATTTGATTATCCGCAAAAAATCTCCGCTTGTCCCCGGACCTGGAAAATTTTGACTATATATTGGACTGCGAGGCCGTTTTAAAATAATGCGTGATGCTAGCAAAATGCGCACATTATTTAAAATAGCGCAACATAGATGCAGAAAAATTAACGGGGCACCTCCCGTTTGGCAACCATTGAAATATTATCCCCCATCCCCCGGGGTCGACCCTATGATGGAAACCTCTGAACAAATGGTGCAGGTATGCTTAGAAAGTCACAAATCGTAACGAGTTTCTTACTTATCTATTAAGCCAACAGCAGTAAACATTATGATTTGCAATCGCTCAATATTAATTACCCCGTGACCCAAAATCTAGAACGCCTCAAAGGGATACGAGAGTATAACAATTTCCTCGAAATTTTCCATCTGATTGACTGTTAACACCATCAGAACTTCAAAGATTGATTGGATAAACAGTAGAAAAGAAATCACAACCTAAATTTTGAACTTTCCTGCTGTCTTCTCTGCTGTCGTTGGATTTTCATTTAAAAGGTCACGCTCAAAAAACTCTTGTTCTTAGAAGAAACAAATCTAATACACGGTAAAAAACATCAATTTTTGTTTATCCATGGGTAGGTATCTGCTGTAGAAGTGAAATTACATTCCACCAAAAGATCATGATGTTCTTTCGGCAAATCTTGGTTAATTGGGCTGGTGAAGGCAAAGATAGTCCTGAGTCCAACATACTATTACCCTTTCCTCCCCACGCTCTTTCCTTGCGACCTCTATAAATTCTATAACGTTAGGTTGTAAAAAAGCCGCGGCTGACATGGTCAGACATTGATTAATTTTGGGCTACATGAATGTGGACGTTAGTGATATACCCTCGGGGCTTCGCGTCAACCGTGATTTCTTGATAGCATTACTGTTGTTATGTCGGCACACTTTGTTTTATACAGGACGATGCAAAATAGAAATGTTACATGTAGTTGTTTTTACGAAGTACTTTTCCTCTTTTAGAGTCTCTCTCCCACTGTTCTTTTTTTTTTTCCCGATTTCAGTCCGCTTTCTCTTATTTCTGTGTGCTCGCCGTTCCTCTCTCTCGTCTCTCTCTCTCCCTCTTTTCTCTTAGAAATAAAATCAACCACACTGTTGACAGTGTTTGAGGTTGACGTAAACCACTTCGCAGCTCCAATATTATTCAAAAAAACCCCATCGAGACTCTTGGTCGACTTTGAGAATAAACTGAGATTAAAAATATTATCTTATAGATTTATATTATATAGTTGGTAACGTCTATATTGATATGTTTAATACTAAGTCCAATCTACGGCCCAGGAAATGATTCCTTTTTTATGTTATTAACAGCTAATTTTGCAGAATGTTGTCGACCATATTTAACTACCACACAACCGCCCTCCTATGGGGGCAATATGTTACTACGCATTTATTTTGCTTCTATTATCCGAACGGCTGGTCCGATTTTAACTTATTATTAGTGTTTGTATGATCCAAGTGTGGGAAAATATCGGATCCAAAACATTATAATTCGATGATGAATTTTAAATATTGGGGGGGGCCCTCCTGCGTTCCCCTCGCCCAATATTTTTGCAACTCAATATCTCGACCAATAAATATGGAATCAATCCAATTTTATAATCAAATTTTTTATATTAATAAATTTGTAATTTATATGCTTCCATAGATGGAGAACATATGAAAAATCGAACCATGATCGGGTTCTACTTTACCTTTTTGTTTTGCTCGTATCGACAAGTCATTGGAAATGGCTTTGTGGTGGTGTTAGGATTTGTTCAGCAAGTGGGCTTATCCGGGGCCGCGTGTATCCATGAACGGACCGCTCCTAACCTGCAGTCCCGCATTGGAGCTGGGGCGGATTGGGAACATCAGGGGTTTACACCCACTCTTATTCGACACCCTGACTGCGATTACATGTACATTTTGTGGCTCTCGTTACACGGACCGACGCTTAACTTCCCCGTCCGAAGGAACGGGATGGCTTCATGGCTCCATTTGCCCATTTCCAAGTGAACCATGGAGGAAGCGGTTAATTCTGTATTTATTCAATAAGCTGGTATACAGATCAAATCCAAATGTGGTAGTACCCGAATAAATCCCACAATTGCCCACGACCCACACCCCTGGGGCTTGCACCCGGGAATTTTGATTTTAAATTTGCGCCAGAGGCGAGCACCCTAACCCTAGGCCACGCTTTCCCAAGACACGGCGCCCAGATCATCTGTTTGTAATAACAATAACCACTTGAAATTAATAAGTCTTATAGATCAACACTCGTCAAGTCACGCTGAATCTGTATCTGTAGCGGTTTTCGTCGTAGGACAAGCATCTGCTGCATTTCACCACTTCAACGATCAGAGGTGGCTGGTTCCGCGCGCAAGCATGACTTAAGAAAAAGAACTAAAGCTGCAGGTGTTGTTGTAAAAATGTCAACAGTAGCGAGTTTACCACTTCCCCTGGTAGTTGATTCCAGTCAGCAACTGTTCGTACAAAGAACGAGTTTCTGTAGATTCCCAGTCTTGTGTGTATTCTTTGAACTTAAGCGAATTGCGCCCTAGTCCTTTTATATAGTCGATGGGATTATATACCGTGTCGATTCCAATACCGACGATACCACCCCTTTTAATGTTTGTACACACTAGATAGGCCCTGTCCTTCTTCCTTCTCTGTTCAAGATTCCCACTTCGAATGCTGTCATCATCCCTGTGACACTGCTATACGCCTTAAAGTCACCACAGCAAAATCTAGCTGAGCTGCCCTCCTATGACCCTTTCAATTTCTTTGCTTGTGGCTTGTGATTTAGGGTCCCAAACCACATTGGCATATTCAAGGATTTGTCTGACCAACTGTTATATTAGTGCTGCAGCAGAGGCACACAAATGTTTCGATAGGTGGTACCTAATTTTGAACAAGTGGTTGTCATATATCAAATTGGTATTCGACGGGTCCCCAGAGTCAGGAAATGCATGAATGCCAAAATTAAAAACCTGTCCAAATTAAGTTATGGGGTCAAAGTTTACCCCTTTTCAGCATGAAAAATTTGACTACAAGCCCTTGTTTATACATTTATCCCAAAAAAAAAATCTGGGAGTTGGTCTCACTAATATATTTTGACACACAATTTTAAGCAGCTGAAATCTTCTATAAGTTGATAAGTAGCCTTTCTTCCCCCCCAAACACCCCCCAATCTTCACCCCCACCGGGCCCACCCCCAATGTGTTTTGGGGGGGGAGGATTGGGCTGTCATAATCCTTGCACTAAGTCGCAAATGAGAAACACATTGGTGATTTGCACAACTAGTGTCAAATTTCATTAAGGATGCATTGTATTTTTTGTGTGGATTCTCTTGTATGGGTGTGTCTTTAATGTTGTGTGGTGTGGTTGGGGGGGGGGTTGGGGATAAACCTAATATTCATCCCCTCGGACATCGTTTCAGCGATGCGCCCACGTTGTCAACCTCATTTTTTTATAACCTCTAATTTTAAATCATAGGAGTAAGGGCAGTTGGGCATAACCATCGGGGCGGCCCATCTGCTCAGAACCCTTGCCACTCCGCCAGCCCCCCCCCCGCCTCCCCCAACAGAACTAACACCGTTTGTACAGTGTCCCTATGAGGGACCACCAATTCGCCAACTCACAATATGCCTCGCCACCTCTTCTGTCCTGATCTGCGCCCCCCCCCCCTATTTGCAAATGTCTGGTTGGCGCCACTGGCAGGGGTTAGCGTAAGTGTTTATGGGGTAGGGTATGTTTCGTCCTAACCCTAAATACAGTAGGGCGACGGGTGACTAACTGTCCTTGTATAACCTGTCGCTCTTCTTTCTATTGCTACCGTACAAAGTACCAATATAACCTTTTTGGCGTAACAATGACGTCAATGTCCACGAATCACAAATTTTGTATTTCCACAGAACCTAGGCGAAAATCCACTTTTTTGCGCTAAAAAGGTTACGAATATCAGATTTCATGCGGTTTCAGCTCTAAATAACGGCACTTGAACTAGTATTACAACCAGAGACATACTTTCAGGATATTTTAAAAATGTACCTTTAAAATATCTTTGTATGGCAACATCCCCTCTTATCCCTTCGACTTTGATGGCATACCAACTAACTCCTACCTTAACACACTCTTTTGTTCGCTTATGGCCGGAAAGGATGAGGAAAGCATACCCGAGACCCCAGCTTTTCACAAAAGCTTTTTTGGACATTTTAATTCGCCAGAGGAAAGTTCACTGGGGTGGTAACCACCCCCCTTTGTTAAGAGGCGAGGCCACCCCCCCCCCCATTCCACACAAGGGGCAAAGGGGTCCATTTTTGCCAGAATATTTTTAAAAAAAAAAAAGGTCCAAAAATTAAAAAAATTGACACTAAAGTCCACCTTTTTGGTGATAAAGTGTTCAAAATTAAAAAAAGACCATTTTAGGTGGTTAGGGGTCCACTTTTTACCAAAAAGGGGCCACTTTTTTTGAAGTACGCACCCCTACAAAATAAATCCTCCCTCCTGCGTACGGCCCTGGCGAGGGTTAAAGTTTATTTGAAGAGGGAATATAGACCATTAATGAAACATTCATTTTGAGTGGTACATTACGAACCCTTCATAATTACTTTAAATGATCTGAAATCACT
>JAMKCH010030756.1:0-34227 GCA_023653785.1 Ophioderma brevispina | reverse complement strand
CTGTTAAGATTACAAGGTCGGCGACCTATTTTCTGTGGTCGCCGTGTGTAATCGCGGATTTAACATGTTCTAGTTGGCTTGCATTCTCTCCCGCTTGGAGCATAATCATTGCCGACCATTTTCCAACTGCACAAAGCCCCTCAGATGCACGGCCAACTCATTGGCTAACCCTTCTAAATGCCGTGTGTTCAGGCCGACCTTCCCAATTCCAAAAAACCTGACCACAATTTTTTATAGCTGCAAGAAAAAAAATCGTGGCCGGTTTTCCAAATTCACTACGTGCTACCAACCAGGCAAGACTGCAGAAGAATGTACAGGTCAGTCCAGACCTTGCCAAAAAAATACATTGAAAAAAAGAGAAAGTACGTCACAAATTCACAATATTCAAACAATCGGCCATTCGCACAAGACCTTGAGCAGTCTAAAAGTGGTTTTCTAGCAAGTAATACAGTAAGACTGTAGAAGACTGTTACAGGACCAGTCAAGACATGCCAAAATAACATGGAAAAAAGAAAAAACTGCTTCACAATTTTCCGAAAATGGCCAACCGGCACCCAGTCTTAGTATAGTCTGGAAGGGTTTTCTAGCAAAAATCGACTGTGTGACTGAGCCTTAAAAAAAATAATAAAATTAAAAAAAAAAAAAAAAAAAAAAAAAAGTATAAAATTTTCTTGAGCTGGTCAAATTGTGGATCATCTTCAGGCTGTAAACTTGGGAACAGCAATGAGAAAGAATGAGCGGGAACAAAATCTTGGGAAAGAGCCTCATGATACATTTTGACTAAAATATGAATTGTTAATAAGAATTTTCATGCAACTTTCAAATTGGCATCTTAAGCTCCACTTGTAATACAAGAGTACACATCAGGATACTAAGCATTGACAAAATAACCAAAAGAGTAAATTAGGGGGATTTTCTGCTGAATTAACTCACACCACAAAAATTAAGGGACCTGACACAAGAGGGCGCTGCATACTTTCCCCCGACCGAGGCAAAAAACTTGTCATTCATGTTGAGATAGGTATAATAGAATATAAAAAAAACCCAGCCCGAATGAAAAATAACCCAAAAAAAAAGTTAATTTCCCCTCCGTATCAGCCCATTGCCTACTATAAAGAGTGATTAGGTCAAACCTTGTGTATGTTTCAATATCTGAGTTAATGTTTTCAATCCTAAAATTATGTGTTTTAGAGCCCTCCCGGGAATCTATTCCCATTACTAACCCAAATCCTATCTTAACAGAACCCTAAATCTGAACCCTAAATCCAGAACCATAATTCTAACCCTAACAGAATATTAATGCTACACCAAATAATAAACATAAACCCTATCCACAGCTTAACCCTATGCAAAATGCTAACCCTATCCCAAAACCCCTAACCTATCCCTACCCTATCCCTACCCCTACACCTAGCCAAAACCTTTAAATATCCCAAAACCTTAAAAACTATCCAAAACCATAACCCTCTCCCCAAAACCCTAACTCTCCCCAAACTCTAACCCTTCTCCTTTTAAGTCTGGAAATAATCACACGTAAAAGTGGACATTTTAAATAAGATTGTGAAATTGAGAGTATCATTATTGTCATTGTAATTGGTTTTGGGCATTCCAAATTCTTGAACAATCAATGGATAAAGAACATAAAAGGCATTGTGAACATATTTGTGTTTTAAAATGGTTTTCTGACTTTGCCCGTCGAGAGAAGTTGTAACATATGCAAAAACTTTAAAAAAAGGGGATTTTTTCTGGGAATGTCCTTCTTGTCTGTGTCAAGGAGGTCTTTTTGGGTATGGCTTTATTGGGGGCCCGCCCGCATTAGCTGGCAGGACCACCTCGCAATCCGTTGTGCGTGTGTATGATTGTGTATGTGGGTTGTGTGTCAAACCATGGTTAAGTTTTTTTTTAAATTGACCTCAAGTGAAAAAGTTTAAACTTCCAATGGAACCAACTCTGTCATAGGTGCACAATGGGATTCCCTCATATGTTGCTGAGGTCAAAGGTAATGTGAAAAAAAGGTCAAAGGGTCATGTGAGGTCAAGTTGCAAAATGGGCTAAAAAAATGTAAAATTGATCTAAATTGAAAACTTGAAGTCAATTGGAACCAAACTTTGTCATAGGTGCACCATGGATCCTCCTAGTTGATGAGATCAAAGGTCCGTGCCAGGGGTCAAAGGTCATGGGGGGGCGGGCCCACATTTATTCTTTGAATATAGCGAGCAGCAAAAGCCGAGCGAAACCGACCGAAATTCTAGTTTTTATTATATTCGGCTCATCCTGTAGATACAACAAATTCAATCTTCCCTGTTGAGGTCAACATAGAAGTATGAGGAAAAGAACCAGACAGTGAAACAATAGTGAAGTGTTTGGTTTCAAGTGCTCTGTGCATGTGTGTATGATTTTCTAGCTTGTAGTTGTCAATGAGTGATATTTGTGACCATTCTGAAGTATTGCTTTATTCTTCATTGATTGTGGTTAATTTAACAAAAGAAAAGTCACACAATTTACTGGTGTTTACTTGTGTGGGCTATATGAGACAAGAAGGGTAAGAATAAAGCAGGATGATGAACAGACAAGGATTCTGCAGTGGGTATGTAATGGTCTGTGAGTCTTCCTTGACGGTGTTATTTTTTGGCACACAAGGAAATGTAATTGTTTCTGGAAGTAGGCTTTTTTTGTTCACAAGAGTTCAATTAGATTATATGCCCATTGCATTTGCTCTTTAAGGTGCAACGAGAGAGAGATTTCACATATCAGGTGTTCCTAAAAAGTCGAAAGTACTTTTTGTGCCCTGATGTAAGCATTCCATCAAACATTACCATCTGAAAGATAATTAAAGCTGAGAAAACTGTTTCTTTGGTACTGTTATAAGCCTCAATTTTCTGATAAAATTTTAAAAAATATTATTTTCTCACTTTTATTTGAGAAAAGCATTTCCCACAGGAAAAGTATTTTTTTTACTATAAAAGAGAGAAAAGGGGATTCCATAGAGTTGTTTATGCAGGCTGCACCTGTTTAGATTGCAACAATAGTTGGGAAGTGGGGAATCCCCAAGATGTAATTAGAAACTGAGTCAGCTTGTTATGCTTAAAGATCAAAACATTCGCAAGATCAGGGAATTCACCCACAGAGTTATATATGTTAAGTGATGTTATGTAATTTAGTATTGTGAAATCTGATTGATGTGCAAGGTCAGTTTATGAATGATGATGATGTTTTTGTAATGTTTTGTAGAAAGGGGGAATCTATCGGTGAGTAGTTAAATACTATCACTGGAAGGACTCTCTGCCAGCTTCCACTTCTAACAAGTAGCTAGAAGATAGCTAGTTTTACTCGCTTGAGAGCAGACTTGTAAAGTGCCCGGATATATAATTCCATGGAGTAGAGTTGCTGTAATTATTCTTATGTCGTCTTTGAAGCCGAAAAGGTGCTGGGAATCAAAGTAGGATTTCCAAATGTGGACAGATAGAAATCGTGTTTTTTGTTTTTTGGGTGATTACATGGGGATGATATACTGTGGATTATTATCGTCGAGAGACTTAATTAAACCTTGTCGTCTTGACTGCTGGACAAAAGTTATCTTCATGACTGAGAAGATTTCCCATGGAATAATCCTACGGATTAAATTATGTGAACTTGTGCGCTGTCGTTTTGGGAATCTCGCTGGATGGGAGATATCGTCATTGAACTGTCATTCCACGCTTTCAAACCCTACAACTACAAAACTATAAGGGTAAATTACTAATCTTAAAATCTGGTGTGTAATCTTTAATGTAATTTTGGTTTTGACAACCAAACTTCTTGAACCAACATTAAAGATCATTAAACTGTTTTATTATATAAAATTTAGATCACCTTGTGCACAAGGCTCATTTATTTGTGTTTGATAGTTACTTCTGACCTCAGCGTCTACGATAAACTTCATAACAAGTTACAAAAATTTGTTACCTTCTAAGATTTTTGGAATCGGACACATCCAAAATTTCAGCCTAGTTTTTTATATTGAAATATAGCAACTGAAAATCACTTTTTTTCTCTTAAGCAGAAGCATTTCTGTTGCCAAATACAAGGTACGAAATCGATTGAGTGTTTAATCTATATGAATGACTCTTATGACACAAATTTGGGTGCCTCAAAATTCTCTCCTCTCGTTGCACCTTTAAAATGTATACTTGAAATTTAATGCCGCTGACTTTTACTTGGTGTAGCTGCTGCAGCGGCACTGAGTTACTGTAATGTTACAACAATGCACATCAACATTGCGTTAACTCACTTTCCCTCTCAGTCAGTTACTCTTGGTTGCTTTTTGACCATGTGGAGTGGTTTTTACTCCAATGATGACATGGCAACTAAATTGAACTAAAGATTGTCAACTAAAAACTGAGCTTAATCTTGTTTGTGTGCCTTTGTTGTTTTTACATGGAATTATTCGTGGTACACCACTGTTGGTAACCCCCGCTTAGAAAGGGGTGGGTTTCACAAAATGCTAAA
The DNA here is from genome assembly GCA_023653785.1 of Ophioderma brevispina. Classification (NCBI taxonomy): domain Eukaryota; kingdom Metazoa; phylum Echinodermata; class Ophiuroidea; order Amphilepidida; family Ophiodermatidae; genus Ophioderma; species Ophioderma brevispina. Next base: position 29,739 of record JAMKCH010030756.1, on the reverse strand, counting down.
AAGTGGAAAGGTGGGATAACGTATTTTATTGCTGTAAAGTGGTGGTTTTGTAAAAAGGGTGGTCAAATAAAAGGTGGGGTCTGATAATAAATGCAAATTACTATCTGTGTAATCATGTTTGCAATGATGCGTCCCAATTTTGAAAATAAAAGTGTCATCACATCCAACAAGTGAGGTTCCCCTTTAATACAATGGCATTTTTTGTGGGCAAGTGGATTTTATGACATACAATTTGAAAATTAATCTTACTCTGTACGTTATTGTACATATAATTGGTAAAAAGAAATATGGTGTGACAGCTGGAGAATTTCAGATATACTAAAAAGGGTGGTTATTAACTTTTCAGTATAAGGGGTTTTCCATAAAAAGGGGGATTCAAAAATAAACAGGGTGGTTACAAACACCCACTGCCAACACTTCACTGATTTGTTGGCTATTGTCACCCCTTCTCATGGGCTCTAAAGATAGAAATGGATTTTGCTGACTTTTTTAGTGCATACAATGTTGAGCTTTCGATATACTACATGTATGTCAAGTTGGACAAGTAATTTGAACAAAATCATGCAAGAATTATACCTCAGAAAACCAAACCTAGAAATTCAAATGCATCTCTTCCACAGAATGGATGTTTTTTAGCTCAACTGATGCAATCTGCAGAACTCATGCCTTGGGTTTGATGGACTTTTGTCAGGTGTAAATTATAAGTTTAAGAGTAAATAATAAAAAAACACTTCAAAGAATTTGATTGGTCCATTCACCCAGGGTTGTCCCAGAAGATAATTCAGAGTGGGTTCTTAGGGCTGTTTTTAGGTCAGAGGTCATTTTAGAGTTAATTTGAGGTCATTTTATCCACCCTGCTTGAACAAGCAGAGGGGATATTGCTAGTGTGCAAGTCCGTATGTGTGTGTAATGTGTGTGTGTTCCAGTTTGGGTTAGGTTTTGGTAGTTTTGCCCGTTTTTTTTTGGCATCTCCTTTGAAAGTTTATCAGTCCGTTAAAACCACTATCAGCTTTTGAGGTGTCCGATAAGCGAAATATCGTATTCCTACGCATAATATGATAAGTGGATTGATTTTGCGGGGGCCCAATGTTTATTGGTCTCCCCTCAAGCTATGAGTTTTAAATATTGGGCTCGACTGCGTCCGCCCAATATTTTTGCAACTCGTAGCTCGACCAATAAATTTGCTAGAATCAATCCAATTTTTATTACAGATTTGGGATGGTGCAATAAGGGTTCCTTCATAGTGGAAGATCAAAGGTCATGGACCAAAGGTCAAAGGTATCTAGAGGTCAATTCCATACCTGCCATCTTGTCCAGGGGATGATGCAAGTTTACTTGCAGTTTTTTTAAAAGAATGTTTGTCCAAAGAAAAACCTGGGCAGTCACCAGTTGCTGAGAATGATTCTTGGGAATGGGTCTTGGAGTGTCCAAAAAGGCAAGATTTTAGTTTACATCAATGTAAATGTTTTGGTCATGACTTGAAAAGCCCATTAGAATCAATTCCTTATTCAGTGGTCAGGGTTAGTATAACACTGCAATATCATTGGTTGTTGTTGCCCTATCTATATGAGACGATATTAGATGTGTGTTTCATCAAGTGTGTTATTATGCATGCTTAAGCATGCATGCAGCTAGTATGGGTTGGTTCATTTTTTTTACAGTAGGGGACTATTTTTGCCTTATGAGCTAATATCAAAAATAGAAGATATTTTTGGTGATTAAAACAACCAAAACTAAACAAGAATGAGAATAAAAGATAGGATTTGTTGTTTTGCCAATCTAATATCATGTCATATTGGATGGGTTGTAGTGACTGCTCATCATATATGACACGATATTAGATCTCGGAAAAACAACAAATCTTATCTTTTTATTCTCTAAGTATCTATGTATCCATGAACATAAAGTACTAACATTACAAAATAATTAATGTCCCTCTCTCACTTTCTCTCTTTGTGTGTTATAGGATATTGAGTTCTCTACAAACACATCACCATGGAGATAGTGGTGGAATCCAGACCTCGTGCGCACTCTACATCTGACATCGATACTCAAGAAGTAATCCCAAACCCTTCAATCCACGGAACTCCAGAAGTAACACTGAGGCAGCGTAGAAAGATGGCCTCACAGGAGAGTTACCATGGAGAGGACTTTGTGTTCCTAGACTTACCAGATAATGAAGTTGAAGAGCACAAGATGACACAGAATTACATGGTTAGTATATTAATCCCTGGGTCTTAACAGCCAATTTGATTGGCTACTTACATCATATAACTCTGTGATTAACCAATCAGAGACATGGTAAGACGATCTGAACACTAAAGGTGCATACAGATGTTGAAAGTCCATTTTGATTGGTTACTTGGAGCTAACAAAATATCATGTTATATAAATGAGCCAATCATAGGTACTCTAAGAAATTTGGTAGACCTTGGGGGTAACCCACTTGGACCTGCAGGCTAATGGTGGGTTCATACTTCATCGGCAGACATCTGCAGACGATAATCTTTTGAATATGCTTTGTGCGCCGGATGCACGAACATATGCGTTGACATGCTCTAGGCCAAACAAGTGTTTCCAGTAGGTAGCCGCAAAATGCGAAATGCGGTTTTATTTTTCTAAGAGGATTTTTTTCTTGAAATGCCTCAAATCACATGGTAAGTCAATCCAGTTGCAAAAACATATTTTGTTGTAGGTTTATTCGTTTATAAAACAAAAATATTGATTTTTTTCAGTGATTTTTTTTATCTTTGAGGCAGGCATTTTATAAAAATAAATTCTTTTTTCTCAGTTCATCAAATTAAAAAATTGAAATGGTGATAAAATGCTCTGAAATCAAATGTGTACAGCATACTGGAAAATATGCCTAATAAGTCATCTTATATGCAAGTAGTTTTAAATATTTCAGCTTGTCTAAACATTTTCTATTTATTTAAGCTATTTGAGGTGTTTCCCCTTTTCAATGCAAACAGATTCATGCAATACCAATGATATCATCCCAAAGGTAAACATAAAACAGTAATATATGCAAAGGTAAACATAACAGTAATATATGCAAAGGTAAACATAACAGTAATATAAGCTTTTAGCAGGAATATGATATGCATGAGGGAAAAAAGGAAAAAAAGAAAATTAATTTGTCAGTGTTACGAAGAAGAACTTCCTTGTAAAAGCAAATAACAATTGTAGTTTTCAGATTTTTTGTCATGCAAGATAAGATGGAATGATTTTTTAAAGCAATTCACCAAAACAAATTAACATTGTGTTTATTAGAGAGAACTAATCAAGTTCAGAGCTAGACCAGAGAACATTTGTGTTAATGAGAAAATCGGATGAAAAGTGAGACAGTACAGGAAGGAGAGATTTCGTGGAACAAGGAGAGGAAAACCTTGCGAATTGACCAGAAATAGAAGTAGTAAAACGAAGTGGAGTGAAGCACTGGCAGGATTACAAAACATGTTTTTGTGTTTGTTACCTGTGATCCATGCCCGGTTTTAACCAGAACCCAAGGTTAGGGGAACAATTTTACTTGGGGAAGGTAAGTTTGATAATCATTACATAGCAGTTACTAGTGAAACATATCTTTCTAGAAAGTTAACCCATGGGCCATTTTGTGACCATGATGAATTCAGCAGTCTTAAGTGCAGCATCCATGCAGTTTAATCCCTAAAGGCTGCTAAATTCATCAGGGTTACTAGGTTGCAAAATGGCCCAAGTGAAAATTAACTGTTGTGGCCTTTCAGTTATCATGGGTCACTCACTGGTGACCCTGATGAATTTTGATAATCTTTTTGGATTTGAGTGTGTGTGGAAGGCTGTTGAATTCAGGGTCATCAGTGATCCAGGGTTACTAAACTAGCCTTGTCCAAAGCCGGCAGGCCCAAATTAACACAATTTTGAAATTCTGTCATACTATCTGCTGTGAATTATGCAGTTCCTAAGAATACAGGTTAGTTTTCAGTATCCAATGGTATTAAACACAATTGTCTTACTAGTAAAATTCTGTCCCACTGTCAGTGACAATGATCAGGTAAACTTAGTAGTTTTGAGGGCCATAGAAAACATGTGGTGTTTTCATTTACGTGTTGACACATGGATTAATACAGTTTTCATATGAATAGATGTTCCAGGTATCAAGTGCTGTCATAAGCCATACCAGCACTTTTTTTGTTAAGAGTGCCCCAATTTTCAATATTTTTGCACCTTTTGTTGGTAATTGTCTAGGAAGCTATCCTGCAAACAAGAATGCTCAAAATGTGTATTATCATCAAATAAGCCATTTTGTAATTAGACTTGGGATCCCCCAGATTGTACTTAATGGCAAAGCTGAAAATGCAAGTTTATATCTGTGCATGATCACATAGTGCCATCAGAAATGACCCTGCGGGCACTTGAATTACCTGAACCAATCAACAATATGAATGAGCTTATACCTACCATGGCCTATTTTCCCGGCTATTTTCTGTGGGAAGGCGTTGCCAACAGCCGTTGAATTATTATCGAGATCTCCGATATTAATTATTCCTAATTACAAAATTCCTTCCTTTGCGACACAGACATTTTTTGCTTAACCATCACAGGTATAGTTTTACTAGCTAGTTACCAATTCAACCGTGTAAAATCTAATTTTTTTGGAAACATTGGGGGGCGCTCTTCACAAAAAATGTTGCTATTATTGCTTTAATCCCACCCTCTCCTTTAGTTGCCTTGCACACTGAAATTCTAAACATGAATGACCCTTGACAAACATAATCATTACACTGCAACTGATTTCCGTTACAAACCAAGTTGACTGAAAATTGCATTTTCCTTCTGGGAGTGGAAATCCCCAAAATACCATTTTAGCACCCCTAAAAGAGAAATGGATCGAACCATTGCCCCAGGTCCACACCCGGTCGACCATGACTCTTCCTCAATTCGTTTTGGGGCCGCCATACAAAACGGCCGCGTGTACATCGCGGCTCTGTGATTAGCAGCAAAAATTAACTGAGATATTTGATACTGGACTGTATGTGTCGTCTTAATCGGAATCCCCTACTACTATACCAATTCTATCTGATATATTACTGGATTTTATATACTGGAATTTATAACGGTCTATTTGGACGGAATAAGCAGCGACTTTTACAAACACCCTCGGAGATCTTTTATTGTTATCCTTTTTTTAAAACCCTATATAACACCGCCGATGCGCATGTTATCTGTGTATCGGGTAAAACAAAGGAAACAAGGCCCATTGCCGCACGAGTTTGCGTGCTTTGGATGTCTTGCTTCTTGTGAAAAGCCCTGTTTCTTCTGTTTCTATCATTGTAGTTGTCTATCTATCAATAACCGTTTCTATTGGGTGAGTGGTGTCATTATTTTATTCTTAGCTTGTTGTATTTTAATAAAATATGTGAAAACTACTTTGGAAAATCTTTTACCGGTGTGTGTGACTTTTGTTACCGCACGGATATCCTTATGTCCTCCGCGTGTGCCGGCCTGGTTTTAAAACCGCGGCTCGCCTTTGTTTTCCTTTGTTCGTTTTCGTCCGACACTTCGCGCCCCCATCTGGCTCTCTTCAATCAACCCCAGCGTCAACCCCACGCCGCCCCCGCGACCCTCTTCTCTGCTGTGGCGTTCATACGGGTTCTTTGCTTCCCTGTCGCTCGTTTGTTGCTCGTTTCTTTTGCGGTGGCCTTTCAGTTTTTCAATGGTTCGCACATTGAACACTGTTTCCCTGTCTATGTTTAGCTTAGGAAAGGGGGGGTGTATTCGGGCATCTGTCCGAGGTTCTTCCAGGCCGGCCCCGCTGCTTTGGAGCACCTGAAGTGTTGTAGCTTCGGCTACTTCCTGGCGTGTTAGTAGGGCGTTTCTCTCGCGGGAGGTTCCGCCCTTCTATCTAACAACCACGCTAAAGCCTGGCCGCTGGCTCGCCTGGTCTAGGCCTAGGGGCTTCTCCGGTCAGGCTAGCGCGGTCTGCCCTGCCTTTTTCCTCGGGTAATTTGGCGGCTGCGGACATCCCAGTATACATAGCATGCTAGTCGGCCGCACTTCCTCCCCGGGGTCTGAACTGATACAGACAACGCTTGCCGGCGCTGGCCTCGCCTGATTAAGCGTTCTTGCTTTATCGGTGCAGGGGCAGCAAATGGTCTGCTCTGCCCTTTCCCTTGGGGATTGGGCGGCTGCAGTCCGTCCTGTGGCAGTGTGTTGGCTATGGTGACGCGCGGGTTCTCTCGGGCCGATCCATCGCCAGTCTCGACACCCGGCGCGTCGTGGTTTAGGAGTCCTCGGACTCTGTCGACAGCACTGCCGTGGTTCCCGTCTCGTGGCTTGATTCGCCAGGCCCTGAGGTGGGTTCCTCGGCGCCCCGCTATGGGCTCCGCGGGTGTCGTTTCTGTTCACGGCTCCCCCATGGCTACCGCTAGCCACGCAGTATCATCTGGCTCGCGCGTGCTGCTGAATCTGTTCAGAGCAGATATGCCTTAGCATAAAGGTAAAGAAAGGCTGAAGCGTTAAAGCTGAGGTCAAGTAGGGGCGGTGAGGGGAGTGAAAAAGTGGGGAGCAGTGCTAAGGATAAGTGAAGAGAGGGTGGGGAGGGGTATTGAGGAGGAGGCGGGGGCGTAGGGCGAGTAAATAAGTGAGGGATGTGGTAAGGAAAGAGTCAGTTCGAGTTTTAACGGGAAGCAAAGACTGAGAATCGAATCTTTGAACGTCTGAAGTCTGGGGGAATAGAAGCAGGTACTAGGTAAGAAAGGTTGGACACAAGCGTCGGACTCGGGGACGCACGAGGAGAGGGTAGGTAGTGACATGTGGAACAATAACTGCGCTCGAAGTGGGGGATAGGCGAGGGAAGAGCGCTGACTGGAGGGGGGGTGTTTAGGTCTAGCGACGGAAGTGTGGACATCTGCTGACGAGAGGTATCAGATGTAAATAGTTGTTGAGGTCACCTAGGGGGAGGCTGGGGGGCATTGGGTGGCTATATGTGGATAGGGAGGACCAAGGGTGGGGTGAGACGACAGCGGGTAGATATAGCGATTGACTGTAGGGGGAGGAGATATCGATTGGGGGGGGGGGCGCGTTAGAAAGAAGGGAAGATGAGATTGGTAGGGGTGAGAGCATGGAGAGGGGCATTGGGTGTGGGCCCAGGTTAGGGTTTGGCGGTGACCTAGGACGCTACAAAGAAGGTGGGAGTCTTTGTCTATGAAGGTTGGTTAGAACGAGGAAAGAACCTGCTGCTGATGCGAACTGCTCGTCCAGTTAGCGAGTGGGGCTTGTAGAGGTGGGGGGAGAGGGAAGAGAGTGGGAGCGGGGGGGGGTCAGAAAGGGCTGAGGGGGCTGCTTCCCAGCCTTCAGTGCTAGGAGGTGCGCGCGGCGCTTCGCTAGTTGGCCCCCGCTCATGCGGGGTACCGTGCGCGGTTCTGGTGGCGGTTCGTCCACGCTAGCTCCCGCTGCGGTTCAGCCGTTTACTGACCCCGGCATGGCTAGCCTGCTAGCCCGCGGGGTTAATCTGGTTTGTGCTGCGTGCTTCACCGGGCCTTCATCACGGGCTAGGTCGGGCGCGCAGCGCTTCGGCAGGTTGGCCCCCGCTCACTCGGGGTTCCGTGTGCGGTTTACTGGTGCTGTTTTTCGTCCCGCGCTAGTTCCCGCTAAACGGTCCGCGCTTCGGCATACCCGGCATGGCTAGCCTGCTAGCACCGCGGGGTTAATTCCGCTCGTGCTGCATGCTCTAAACCAGGCCGCCTCACACTGGCTAGGTGGTGCGCGCCAGCGCTTCGCCAGGGTGGGGCCCCCCCGCTCACGCGGGGTTCCGTGTGCGGTTTACTGGGGCGGTTCTTCCCCCCCCCAGAGCGCTTGTTCCCGCTACGGTTCCCCTTTATGTGCACCCCGTGGGGTGTTTCCGTTCTCGGCGCCCTCGTGGGGTGCCTTCGGGGCTTATCTCCACGGGGGACTCTGTGCAGGCTGCAGCATGCCTTTTCAGGCTCGCTGCGGGCCCCTTGCTTAGCCTGCTGTCGCATATGTCTCTCTCTGCGGGTTGTATAGCTCGGGGCTCCGGGACTTTAGGGGTTTTTCTCCCCCGCCTTCGTGCGTGGAATACTCCTCCCTTTTATAGCGGTCTCACCTCATCTGCGTGATTGGGCTTGGGTTTATTGTTACCATTCATCCCTTTATGCCGCGTCTCCCCCCGTAGGGGACTCTGCATGGTGGCCGTTTATCCGCCGTCATCGGCATTGATTTCCGGGTGGCCGTTTATATATCCGCCTTGTTGGCGTGGATTTCCGGCCTTAACCACGCATCTTGTCCTCCTCTTAGTGGGCTGTTGCCGGGTGTTGTTTGTTCCACCTTCCCTGGGTTGACTTTTTCAACTCTCGGCGCCGCGACCTGTCTCCCTTGTGGAGATTTCGCTCCGCCTTGGCTCATCGGGGCATCCCTTCAGGATGCCATAAGGTCTCGGGGTTCTCCTTGGGTCTACCAAAGTCTGCTCTTTGGCGGGGCTCCCTACGGGGCGGCCTAGCTTCAGTGGCCTTCACCCCTGGCTGGCAATGTAAGCCTTCTGCCTTGGCGTGAAGCCCTCTCAGCCTTGTGTAATCCCTGGGTTACCGCGTCCATTCTGTGACGTTGCTCTAGCTTCGTTGCTCTAGCTTCTGCAGGGTCCCCCACCTTGGTGGTGCTCCTGCCCTGCTTGTGGTGGGCCTAGCCCGTCTCGGCCTTGGCGTGGGGCGGCGCATCCTGCCGTGCGATGGCTTGCAGCTTCGTCGGGATCCAGACCTTAGCCTTTATGCACCGGCTCCCGGCCTCCATTGGCTTTCAGCTCTGGGTCCCCGTCGCTTGTTCCGTCGCTGCCGTTCGTGGCGGCTGACTGTTGCGGCCTCGGTAGCCTAGCTCCTGCGTGGTGCTAGTCCGGGCCCCCCCCGTGCCGTGTGCACCATCGGGGACTTGATGCCTCTGGTCTCTTCCAGTTAGGGCTCTGGGCCCATTTAGGCGTAGCTGTTCCTGGCCTCTTAGCTCTGGCTGTTAGGCTTACTGCTACCCCTAGCCGGCCGCTGTCTCCCCCGGGGAGCTTGGACTCTAAGCCTATGATGCCGCTTCGCTGCTCCTCTCCTGGGGATCAGCGTGGCCTAGCGCCCGCTTCCGGGTCGGGCCTAGTGACGTTGCCATCTGGCGTTAGTCTCTGTGTTCCCCCTTGGGTCCTAGACCATGTTTCTAGCCTTGGTTGATCTGGTCTTTGGTCTTTAGCCCCCTGACTTCCTTGGGTGTTGTTGCCCTATAGCCTTGGCGGTCTTTTGACTTCGCCTAGGCCTAGGCCTTGGGGCTTTCATTGTCTAGCTTGCTTCTCGACTTAGACCCTTCATCTCCATTCTGGGTAGCTGTCCCTGGTTCTTCCCACCAGCTTGACTGGGCCCTTGTCAGGCCTGGCCTGGCTGATCCCTGCTGCTGCGTGGTGTATTACCTTGGCCCCCTTCGGGGTTTATGAGGCCTATTCCTATGCTGGTCTAGCGTTGCCCCTCCAGGGGCTTCACTGGGCCGTCCAGGCCTGGGTAGGGGCTCTATGTCCTTCTCCCTTGGCCTTACCCCCCGTATGGGGAACCTGATCATTGCGCCTTGGCTGTTCTTCCTTGGCCTCTGTCCTCACTTTTGTGCCGGCGCGAGACCTCGGCCTACATTCCGCCTGTTGCCCTCGGGGCCTATCCTGCTCTTGCCGGTCCGGCTTTGGGTATTCAGTCGTGACGCTGATGCTCGGGTTCCCTCATTGGGCTGGCTCCACCCAGGTGGATGCCCTCGCCCCCTCTGGCTCTGTTCGTCCGTGGCGTGGTGGTTTGGCTCTGCCTGCCTAACCTTATCCCGTGCTCCCAGGCCTAATCCTAGCCCTTGAGGTCTTTCGACTTTCGCTGGACGTTGGGTCGGCGTCTTGACCGTGGATCCCTTCTCCTTCTCCCGTTTTTTCGGGAGTTCAGGGGCTGGCTTTGACAGTTCGCGCACATTCCTTTGGCTCCAAGCTGACTACCCTGGTCCGCTGGTCCTCCCTCGTTGGGACCTGGACACGGGTTTTGGGTCGGCTCGACTAGGCCCCTCTTTGGGGCTCGTCATAAATACGGCTTAGCGCTGGCCTTGGTTCCGGCCTAGCGTTGGGCTCGTCACGGGCTACGTTGGGGCTCGTCCGGCCTGCGCGGTTCCCCCCGGCTTCAGCCCTGGTTTGCCCCGATTCGTCGGGGTCTGTCTTAGGGGTTTCCCCCTCCTCTCCGCGGTTTTCAGGCTTCCGTTGTTCGGTCTCTCACTTGCGGGTTTTTCTTTGGCCACGCCTATCTGTCTCAACTGTGCTGCCTAGAGGGATTTCCCCCTCGACTGGTACTCCCTTGTTGGTGGGTTCTCCGAACTCGCCTGCACTTGCGGTTTCTCAGTTGTTCCTGGCAGTTGGCTTGGTCCCTTGTTGTGTCTTTTCCCCCGTGTGCGACTGGGACTTGTGCTTTTCCCTCCCCTTATTACCCTCGGGGTCCTGGGGGTGCACTTCGGTGCTCTCTGGCTCCTGTCTTTACGACCTGGGATCTCTTGACATGATGGTCTGCTCACTTCCGACTGGGGATTTTTATCCCCTCTTTGAGTCTGTGACTTGTTCTTCTTAGTCGGCATTGGGAGCTCCTCACTCCCGGGCGGGAATGTCTCTGGGGCGTAAAACCCCGTTGTGAGGTCATTCTTTCTTCCATGTCTGACGTCTGGAGTTTGGTTGTCGAGTTGATTCTCTCTTTTCTCGAGCCGTTGGTGATCCTTATTCGGTTTCTCCGCCCCCGTTGTGTAGCACCTCTCTCGGGGCTCTCCTTCAACTCTCTTCTCCTCGGGAGATTTTTGGGTCGAGGCCGCTGTGCTGTCCACGGGCTTCTTGGTGGCATTTCTTTTTGCCGTAGCCGGTGGTTAGTCTAAGTGGCTCGTGTTTGCCATCCCCGATACAGTTTTTGTCGTTTGGGTCCAGAAGTTTTCCGCTTGTTAGTTTCATTCTGTCCCTCTACGACTTTGTCACCTTGCTCTCTGCTTGCAGTCGCTACTGGTTAGACTTCTGCTCGTGCTTCCCCCCGAGCAGTTAGTGATCTCTCGGCTCGGGTCGCATTTCGGGGCTCGACTCGTGTTTCTTCTGCAGAGCATCCTCTGGTCCTCCCCTCTGGTAGACTTCTCGGTGGTTATCCCACTTTGTTCACTTTTTAGGCCAGGTTTTGACGCTGGCCCGATCTGAGGGAGTGCTAGTTTATTCTTAATCTAGCATTTGACTGCTTTTCGTTTGCCCGGTTGCTGGTGCCCCGCGGCTCCCGGTTTTTGGCGGAGGCTCCTGCCCGTTTCTTTTCCCGGTGGTTCTGTCTTTACTTCCGAGTCGAGGCCTGAATCCCCCTCTCCTGGCTGTGAAGCCTGAGGTGGGATTTTTTCGCTTATTTTGAGGCTTTGTTTTATGCTGTCTCCGACCCGTCTGTTGTTTGGATCTTTCGGTCGTCTATGCTCAGCTACCAAAGTTAGGTTGTTTGGTCGTCCTTACGTAAACGGTGGCTCGTTCCATTGACTCCTGTAAGGCTTCCCTGTTCCTGACCCGACGCTAGCTTCCTCTTGGGATCTGAGTTTTTGTCGGCGAGTCTCTTGGCGATGCCCCCAATTTTCCTTGGTGCGGCGTCGCTCTATTCCTTGCCTTTATTACTCCTTTCGGGTCCCCTTTTCCCGGCTGAATTCGCTCGGAGAATTCTTCTTCCTTGTAGCTTCTTCTTCCGGTCAGGGTTGGACTTATCTCTTCACAGCCCCCCACCACGGGGCCGGGGCCTTTTTGCCTTAATTCAGTCTCTCAAAACCTTTATCTCCCCCGGTTCTCTCCCCGTTGGGTTCACTGTGGGTGTTTTGATCGTCCCCTCTTTAGGGGGCCCGCTTCCTTGGTGTTTTGGATCCGCCTTTGCTGGCGGGGTGCTTCTGGCCCGTTTTCTAGGGCCTACGTCGCATCCAGTCTCCTTCAGAGTTCTTCCATCTTTCGGCCTATTGTAGGCTTGGTTTTTCTCTGCGGGATCTCAGGCTCTGGCCTTCTCCAAAAACTTTGCTGGTCATTTAACACATTAAAATAAAGTCAAGGTCCTGTTACTCACCCTTGGTGTCTCCACTGGTTAGGTGAGTCATTGTGCTTCTTGACTTTTGGAATCTAGATTCCATGTGTTTTTTGTGCTCTGGCGCTTTTTGATTCAACCTTTGCCTGCATCCTATCGCCTCTCCTCTCTCTCTGAGATAGCATGCTCCACCTCTGACTAAGTGTGCTATCTGTGTTTGATTGAAATTATTCATTCAACGGTGGGTTACGCATTATTTCAGTCAACATGGTGTAAAGGAAATCAGTTCAGTGTAATGATTTATTCAAAAAAACATTATGTTTTTAATAATCATATAACTGAAGAAGCCTGATTACCCTTTCCAATGTTGACTTCCCATTTCCATTTCCCGCTTCCAGGCCGGAAAAAAGCCCCACACATGATATGTGATTGTGCGTCCGTGTGGGCTAATGGGCCAAAACGGAATTGGGGAGATCATGTCCGACAGGGTGTGACCTGGGGTCACCACTGGTCGAGTCCATTTTTCTCTTTTAGGGTTGCTAAAATGGTATTTTGGGGCATTTCACTCTCAGAAGGAAAATGCTATATTTCAGTCACATTGTGGAAGGAAATCAGGCTTCATTCGTGATTTAAAACATTAATGTGTTGGTTTTGAATCAACCATGATTGATAATCAATTATAGAAAACATGGGTTATTTATAAATTGCACAATAGGTCCCATGGCAAGCATAATTAGTAACTATATTTGTCCAGCCTGAAGTATGAAGTACCATCTCACGCATGTATACTCAGTGCTGCCTTTCATTTGCAGTGCGATTGTGCTTTGACTACGCATGCCACTGAAGTCGGTACAATGTATACCCGCCTGCTGGTTACTTCGTACTTCCAAGCTGATAGAGTGTATAAGGTTGTACTCATGTATGTTATGTTAAATGTATACCAAGACCCCTCCCACGGACAAAAGGGTCAATACACTTACTTCAACTAGTATTAAGAAATTAATTTTAAATTTTTGAGACAATTTTTGTTGTCTTTTTTGAATTTGTAAGTTGGCGGAGATTATTATTTCTGTTAAAGATTTTTCATGTTTTCTTGATAAACGCACGCCCAAAATGACGTGGTCAAATCTACACAAACCCGCCACACCCAAAATTACGCCAGATGTCTTTGTTGCTGTGGTTGAATTATTACTCAAAAAGCAAATGGACCGAAAACTCAATGGCCCCCCCAAAATAAATATTTCACACAATTTCATTCACCGCAGACCTGATCAGTACTTCGGTGATGAAGACACTGGGGATGCAATGCAACATTATGATAAGGTGTTGCAATTGTTTTCTTTTCCTCATCATTTGGTTTCAAGAAATGGAAAAGTCACCCACCTGACAGTGCGCCCCACTCCAGGAGCGGTCGGACATTGTGAAACAGTTGTACAGTGAACCTAAACAATCAAACCAGCCAAAGGTAACTAGGTACCTAACCACTTCCTAGTAACAGGACCTGTGAAACCATTCAATACTCTAAACTACCTGTACTTGTTTGTGGAACCAATTGCTGAGTAGTGCAATTTAGCATGTTGGTTACTGGTTCATCCTTGGCTCATCATCTGTTTGGGAATTATGATAAGCCTTAGAATTTGGTGTTGTGATCAATGTGATCAGTGGCTCGTACCAAAGTTAGCGTAAGCCAGTTGATCTGGCCAACGGTCTTATTCAAACATGCTCTACATCAGCGAATAAGAGTAATTGCAGGTAAATTTGTCAATTTATTTTTTCCACATAAGCTCACCACAGAACATACCACAGATATTTACACAGTATACCTTCACATGATTCAGTCACATATCAGCCCAATTTTGCCTTAAAGGCACGATCGGTCATTTAATTTCAATTTTGATATTTCTAATTTGGCTTGATTAATTTGTAGTGTAACATCAACATTCTTATAGGCAAGCTTGGAATATACATAATTTCATTGGTTTCCTGCCCAGTTGATTCGCAATGTAGACCGTTATTATGCGCTGCATATTGACTTTATTTGGAGGTTGATGCTCTGGCGTCATACTGCGTTTGCATGCGACTGTCTATGTTGCATATATTCTTGCATTCAATGGGTTGTACGATGTTTTCTCTCACTGGGTGGTGGAGTCCTTTCTTGTTCACAAAATTAGGTTAAAGAAACTTTAAAGATTCCTGTTTAAGCTGAGATTATCTGTTTAGGATTGAGAAAAGAGGTATGATTTAAGTGGAGCACTCAGCCTCATGTTTCGTCAAAGAGAATACTGGTTCCAAAATCATACCTTTATTCTCTAATTATTACCGCTGTCTGCGTGAAAACAAATGATTTAAATATGCCGTTCTAGACGGGCATTTTGTACAGCATTACTTTGTGCACTGTCGGTGATTTACACTAACATTAAAGGTGGCAACAAGTGATTTCAAGTCATTCTTTTTTTCGTGATTTGTAGTGATTTCATATAGTATAGATACTAATAGATTCCCTACCTTTTATTTGGTTACAGAAATAACTTAAAATGAACAAAAGGTAATTTGTGTATACTTAGATTTCAATAGAAATCATAAAACATATGCTGAATTTCTGATTTGCTCCTTTAGGAAATTAAAGAAATTTTCATTTCACAATTTTTGTACCAAAGAAAGAGTTCTCAACTTCATCCTTTAAGAATGGGGATAATTTTGATTGAAGGCTTGACACCAGTGCCCATGAATCAACAATTTTCACTTTTTAATGGCCACCTGTTATTTGAAATCCTCGTTGCACCTTAAACCTGATGCTAATACACTGTACTCCTAATAAACCCTACATTTACATAAACCTTAACTCATATTCCCTAAACCTAACCTAATCATTGAATTAATTAAATCATCCTTTTTTATGTGGGAGCACTGGGTATTCTAAGATGGTCTTTTGGCTATGATTTTCAATGGAAATATAACTGAACAAATGACCTTACATGTATAATAAAACGCCCCCTCTTTTTTGAAAAATGGCCATGCCCCGGGCTTATTACAGCATGTGAGATATATTTCACCATAGATTGTTTCATTAGCAACCTTCATGTCCCCAGTAAGTACTTCTATACACTTGTTCGGTGGTGTATATATATTTCGTTTGTGAGGAAAGACTCTATACTAGATACTGATAAACAGTGTTGGGGTACTTTTTAGCCAGCAGTGGTTCCTGGGGGGCACTGAACTTTGGATTAGTTAGGGGTGTTTGGCGCAAGTGCCGAACTTGGGGTGCTTGTATTTAATTATGAACGAATTTTTGGCGTAATAGGATCTTTTGAAACTTAATTTTTTTGGCCAATTTTATGGACTTGGGAATTTTGGGGAAATTTTAATTTTTGAAATTAAACTTTCCAAAAATTTTAGCAATGGAGTTAAAGAGACAGGAAATTTTCAGAAAGAAGCGCCCCATTTTTTTCTAACCCGGGTTTTTTGCATATTTGGAATGCTTTCCATGTTTAAATCACACTGACGTGCGTAAGCCGAATAGAGCCATCTTTATTATAATAGTGAGGATTTTAAGCTACTTTCCTGTCGTAGCACGACAGAAGTCAGCACGTGTTCTCTGGGGCAATTTACGATAGTCGGCAGTTTCAAAACAAGGTTTGCTGTTTTCTATGTACTTGTTTGCCAATAAACCTTCGTAACGTTCTTGGTAGGTGTCTACAATCGCGTCCTGTGCAATTTTAGAGAAATTCGTCCTAAAAAAATCTCTCATAGTCCTTTAAAATTTGTGAGTTTTTGTGGCAAAATAGGGTTCCTTTAGAAACTGAAACATAAGTTGAAACGGGTTCTAAGAAACTGCAGAAGAGGCTTTAACTGGGTCTCTAGACCTCTGCACTACCCGTACAACCCCCCATACTATACAAACAACAATAAATTCCAGAAATTTGGTCACTCATAATAAAACAAATCTGAAAATTGTAAAAAAGAATGTTTCTTTCACATTTGTGAACTTGGTGATATTTTTCAAAAGCATACCCACATTTTTGTTAGGGATTAACCCCTTTAACTCCTTCTGTTGCCTTCTGTTTTGGAGACGATTCCTGCAATAAAAGTTTTGCATTGGCACCAAGCAATCTGGCCCTGGGCATGGCCTGATGAATTTTCAGGAAAATTAATGATATGCCCACTTACATCCCTGAGAGATATTTATGCATAAGATCAACATAATGATGATAACCCACAATTGTAACATGGTAAATACATGATGCACAGTTTTCATAGCCATACCATTACTTTTAAGTTTAAGAGTTTTTTTTTGTTTTTTTCTTTCGTCTATGTACTGATATCCATTGTGTCCTCTTCCATTAAAAACAGGTTTTTACTAGTTAGTTTTCATTCCTCTTGGTTACATCCTGTCGTGGCTTTTCATGTCAATCTGAATCCAACTGATTTATCTGATACCATGGAATTAGTACTTTACCATTTGCTCCATGATGGATTGTGCACGTCAGAGTGGACCGTATCTCATAGATATAGAAAGATATGCCGTACGCCTGTGTTGAAGAATAGGCGGGCACCGTAACCGTGTTTTGAAAATGATAAATATTCATTACGGTCATCCATTCGAAACTAACCCATACACGGCATGCCCCGTAACCTGTTGGCCTGAAACGGTAACTCGTTCAAATGCAATTAGTGAATCATTTAGAAATTGGTACACCACGCTATGGAACTAAATACGCACTGCCGGAAAAGATGGTTACAGTTCGCTATCTAGTGTTATAAAAATAGAATCTGGGGTCCAGATCTACAATACCTGCCATTTCAGCACTTGAGTTAATCCTCCTGAGATCTACACCTTATCCTATTAGTCTATCTGATTGGCTCGTTTAGGATAAATCATGAGATTGTCCTCTTTAGTACCATCAAAAGAGTGGCTCTATAGCTCTTTGTAAACCATTTTTTCGGTATCTCTGATTTGCCCATTGATATTACCTCAAGTAACCTATTAGATTCAAACAAATGGCAGGTAGTATTCAGGGAGTTAATTACTCAATTTTCAGAATTTATCACATTTTTTTAAAAATAAAAAAATGTACCATGACACAAGCCGAGAGGGCTTAATACTCCAATCGTGAGCCCTATCTGGGGCTACAAATAAGTCAAAAGAGCCAAAAGAAAGTCCTTGCACCGCATTTTGTAGAGGGGTTAAGGAATGTACATGCTTCCGTCTGATCTTAGATGGCCATATTTTGGAATGCAATTTTGTGACAATATGAGTAAAAAATACTTTATCAAAAGACTTTAGTTTAAGTATGCACAACAGTTACAGGGGTCTACCCAATCTGCTTGGACTCTCTCCACTTTCACTGGTATCATTAAATTTTTTTTGGTTAACCCTTATTACCCTTGAAATTTAAACTCCTTACATCCGTATACCTTTCCCAAGACAATGTTTACAAGCATAAATTAGTATGGGTTGTTTCCCCATTTTACATTTTCGGTTTAAACTTTGGGTTGTTTCTACCTTTTTTCCCAAACACTTTTCGGCCAGAAAGTGTCGACAGATGTATTTAGTGTTGTGCAACCATATGCACCTTGCCCAATTGGTACAGGTGAATTTTCTTCCTCTGACATGCATGCCACTATCATGGAAAATCTTCCCTTTTCCATAACTGTACCAAACCTGATCTCCCTTCTGTTCCTTTTAGTTTTGTGCCTAGTAGAGCTTTCCAAATTATTCTAATCATTCCCAAATTTAGGGCATAGCCAGCGTTGTGGTAGAGGAGACAAAGTGCCCCCAGAAAAATTTGTTGAGGGGGAAATCAGGATGAAAAATTGACATTTTATGCTAAATGTCCTTTTTGCATCCTTTTGCCTTGCGCCCAGGACGTTCTTGTCCTGTGATCAGACGTTTTTTGCACTTTGTGGGGCTCACAACGTGCCTGTCCACGCAACCAATGCAAACTTGCCTCCTCTGACACAGACTGCAGTGCCTAGTGTATTTTAAAATCTCCCTCTTCCCTACCAGATATCTTTGTATTTTTATGGATAGGTAACATACACATGTTGGTAAGGCAATTAATGACTTTAGTTTTCCTTGTTGATTTTTAGTTATGTAATTAGTAAGGATTACATTTACACAGGACAAAGTGGATAACTATCTATTTAGTTGTCAAAGTGTCTTGCATTTGATATTTTTGTTTTATTCCGGGTGGTTTGTTATTATCAATGAAGACTATGCAAACAGCTGTGACTTCTAGAAGCTTATCAAGTAATCACTAAAACCAGGCTGACATTACTTTTTTTTTTTCCGGTTTGACATTTTCAGTCCTCTACGATAACCGTGGGGGTTTAAAAATATACTGGAACTGCTGCTTCTTGGTTGGGTGCTAGCGTTGGCCTACTCCATTGTATCTCCTCATCATGTTTCTTACATTGATTGGCAAAGATCATGGTAAGTGTCAGAAAAAAAATTGTGAGGATTCACACTGGTAATAACATTAGAAACAGAGGTAAGTCCAGGCCCCTCTGCAAAGAATGGAGAGAAAATGCACCAACTTAAAATGGCCATTAAGGCTTAAAGGGGGATATTGTGATCCTAGCCTGTCCCCCCAACTTGCCTAAACGTGAGTATTTTTATCATCCGAACCGTTGGCCTAGTATCCTGTGTTTTAAATCACATATATGGATTACATTTATCCCATGAGAATACTGCTCATTCAGTAATTTATTTCACTCAGTATTTTGGGTAATAACATGTCCTAGCAAAGCACTTTGTATGCCAATGCACATTTTGTATCCAATACTTATATTGCAAGCAAAATATATATAATGAAAGTTTATGTACTCAAATTGTTGTTTTTATGCTTTGTGTTTTTCTGTAGGTATCTATTGCTTTAAATTAGCTAGGTATTTCCTGTGGCCATTTGGTTACTTTGTGCAAGAGGTGAGTAGTAAGATTCTGAAACCATACTTTTATAAGAACCAGCCACCATTTTTTAAAATGAAAAAAGGAAGACTTTGAATGTTTAAACGGATGTATAGACTAGCAATTTTATCTATGATTTGCTTCTTAGTTAAGTCTAAAAATATTAAAAAGCAGATTTCCTCAAAAGGAAGAACTTTAATACTTTGATTTTAAAAAGAAATGGCTAGGAGCCGATCAGGAACCTGGTCAATTGTCATGTTGTGCCATTTATTCCGTTAATGTATTACAAAAAGATGATTTTCTGTTGGTTCGAGGTGCGTGTTGTATAGGTGCTCGTCTTGTATCTGAAGGGCGTGGGTTTGATTTCCCACTTCTGATGCAAAATTTTAGTCTATTATTTTAGGACTAAGAGATGCAATGGAAAACTTCAGAATAGATGGACGCGATTTGCACTGTAAAGTATAAGGGTTACCTGGCAGGCCCCTTCCTAGCATTGATTTACCCCAAACACAACCCCACCCTAGCAAACATGGGGTAAATGTAAAAAATGGTGCACTCGCAGGAGGAGTGCCCATCTCTCTATTTTTGACGTTTGTTGCCAGACTCCATCATATAATGTTGCTATGTGGTTCGCCACTTCTTCCACACAGCGAGTTGTTTGTTTTTACATTCTAGCGTACCCATTTAGCCGGGAGCGGACATCAGGGAGTTCAACAAAATCTGCATGGCAACGGCATGGCAAAACGTGCGTAATTCGATGCTCGGCTGCACGCATATTTGTCATACGATGTGAAGTGAACTTACAGACGCAAATTTGGCAGTTATGTTTCACGCGCGATTCAGGATTCCCTGGGCTTCCCCTTTGTTTTCACTTCGATGTGACGTCAGCCTGCTTCCCGGATATACTCCTGGTGGAAAGAGGGCAAGCGAGGTAAAAGTGCCTGCCCAAGTGCACAACACATGGTGACGGGGGGGGCTCGAACCTACAACCTAGCATATGAGGCAAATGCATATCCAACTGACACCAGATGTGCCCCCTGGGGGTAAATGCAAAAAAGCCACCCATATCCTTAAAAAATACATAACTTTTTTGTATCTATGCCTGGGGCATTGGATTCTGAAAGGAGGTGACAGTGGCATAAACCAGCGGGGTGCAGGTCACAGGTTGCTGTATGTTGCAGTAAATTTGCCAAGGATTGCAGTAAAAAAAAAATCCAAAATTGGATACCTTTGCCCTGCTGCAACTTGATGCATCACCAGTTAAAATTATTAACTTGGTTTGCAGTATTCTAGCACAAACGCCAACGCATTCAATTCAAGTATAATTTCTGCGAAATAAAAAGATGAATAGGAAGAAAGGAGAAAGTGTTATATATATAGCTGTTCAAAATAAGAGAAGTGATATCCAAGGCTATAAATGAGGGCTACTTTGGTTCTCAGGACATTTGCTGCACTGTTTTTTTTTTTTTGCATTGATACTGTATATATTCAATTCAATCAGTGGATACAGGCTTATGATGGTTTACTAATTGCGGTGCAGTAAATTGAGGATACTGCAAATAATGCAGTAACCAATGTAATTAGCTGCATTGCAGTACTGCACTTGCAATGCCAACTGAGTAAAGTATGAAGCGACCTTTTAAAGTGTCAAGTTTCCGTAGCAGATGAAAGAAAAAAGAAATGTTTTATTTTCCCGGAAGCAAATAAAAGTTTCAAGAAACAGGGCAAACTTCTCCCAATTTGTTTGTACCTAGTTATTTTTTGAGGTTAAACTCTTCCTCCAAATTTCAATATTTTCCCCAAAAATTGCTCTCAAAGTGGCTCTCAATTCCACCACTGTCAGAATATTACATAATACCCTTTGCACTTTACCAATGTATCATTGTGCGTTTTGCTTTATTCTTTAACCCTAACACTCTTATGCTAATTCATAAGAACTCCTACATACCAAAAACACCCACAGCCAATTGGACTGTCAAACCACCAATTCCACAAAATAGCACAGGGGAATTTCATGGGAAGTGTGCTCAGGAACCCAATACCACAAAGTACCCACAATATTTGTACACAGTGTGGTATATTTGTTGGTGGTAAGTGTAATTGGGAGTTTTAGGGTTAAAAGATAAAGCACCATGAGTATAGGTACAGAGAAGAGAAGATACCAGTAGATTCCCACAAGCATTGCTTCCATTGGAAGTTTGTACAGGTTGCCATGGGGATCGTAGAGATGAAACGCTTTAAAATGCAAGTTTTGGATCAGTACTGTCAATTTTCGCCATGTTTCAGCAAAACGATCCACACAGTACCTGTTACAAAAACCTCATGGAAGGCAAAAGCAATGCATTGGTGGAAGCTATTGAAATCTTCTCTTGGTACAGAGGATGTAATGTAGCTATACTACTCTGTCCAGCTCGAAAGTACGAAGTAGCGACGCGGGGCGTATAAATTGCACGATTTTCAGTGCGCGTGTGGGCAAAGCACAAGCGCACGCAACTAAAAGGCGGCACTAGGTATACGCGCACGCGTACTTCATACTTCAGACAAGACAAGTATAGAGGCCTCCATATTTGTTCTTCTCCTTGCAATGTAATTCAAATGACTTCTATTCAAAATATATAAACATTCAAACTTATATTCAGATAATAAAGATACAGCATTAAACCCAGGTAAGCTCTTACAAAAAGAGCAAGAGCTCATAGTTCATTTAGCATAATTCAGTTGGACAGGTAGTGTACCTTCAAGAAAGGTAAATACATAGTACCCATTGCCTATAGGAGTAGAATGTGACTTACATATACTGAAATTAATTATTTTGTCTTTAGCAAACAACATACCATTTGGAAGAAAATGAACAGCACATTGTACATGAAAATAATCACAGGGGTTGGACGATACGGAGATTGATGAAAACACACCTCTGTCTTCACCCACCCAGACAAAACTATGTGAAAATAAACACGACTAATTATTGGGTGAGTATCAAATGTCATTACATACATGACAGTACAATTTGGGTGACAGAGACTGATCAAACACCTCTCTGACTACTAAAGGACTTGGACAAAATCTTGCAACACGCGATGACAAAAAAACCTGTTCTGTGGGCCCAACCGACGCAGTTTTCTTGAAATCTGCAATATAATTTGTTTTTGTGTGTGTGTATCAAATGAAGCTGACCCATATTTTTTTCCATCAGATTGTTCTGGAGGGGTTTTGTAACCATTACTAAACAGTAAATACCTTTCGTGACTAATTGTGATGTGATCACGCAAAATGAGTCGGAAGTCGCAATATTGATTTTGAATTACCAAACAAGGAAAAATGCCCTTTGTTTTGAGATTTAAACTACTTAGTTTTCTCCAGGTAGATCAGGATTGTATATATTTTAATCTTTCCCTGGAATGACCAGTGGCACGATATGTTGAAAAAAAACCCATTGCGCTTGGCCGGATTCGAACCGGCGCCTTCGTATTACATGCACGACTCTCTACCGCCTGAGCTATCAAGCAGGGTTGGTAAGAGCGATAGATATCTCTATAGGTGTTAGTTCGAAAGGTGTCCTTCGCTTTCCTAGCGGATAAGCACAGAACGTATATTTCTGTGATTCCATCTCGCACCCCGCCCCCCCAAACCCCTTTTCCCCCTTCCTTGGGGTTACCCAGGTTCTGTTAAAGACCATTGGATTTTATAATGTATAGCGCTCCACTTAGCGAGTCATCAATGCTCATCATATATCCATCATGTCATTTAGCTGATGACACTCAACTTTATCTGACTTTGATATTGTAAGCATATACGTACGGCCTGCGCGGAATTAATGATATGAGAAAAAGCATGTTTTAAACCCCTGGTAGCGGCATGTAATTTGTAAGAATCACCCATGCTTTTATTTACTTATCAATACAAATATATAGCGTGACCTCAAGAAACAAGGATACAAACCGTGGACTCTGGTAGAGATGGCCGACGAATTTGTCTATGGTAGCGAGATGTTCCAAAGATCACCGCCAACTTGTTCAACTTGAACAACAGTCTAAATCATCTTGTTCTTATTCCGCTTTTATTAACTAATATCATGTGATTAAAGTACAATAAATAATTGCACAC
Organism: Ophioderma brevispina; assembly: GCA_023653785.1. Classification (NCBI taxonomy): domain Eukaryota; kingdom Metazoa; phylum Echinodermata; class Ophiuroidea; order Amphilepidida; family Ophiodermatidae; genus Ophioderma; species Ophioderma brevispina. The sequence goes on along the minus strand of JAMKCH010030756.1, from coordinate 6,681 downwards.
CGAGCAATGTTTTATGTTTGTCGTGATCTTAAAATACTGATGTTGTTTTATTGCAGGTGTAAGTACACTCCTCTGTATTCTTCAAGTTGTACAAAGACTGATCGCACAAAAGAATGTCAACAATCTCTCACCGAGGCCAACTTCCGATTTAATTTTATTATAAAATAGTCAAAGTTCAAGATTATATAAAAGCATTAATAGTTCTGAAAGGGAACTTGTCTTGAATCTAAGATCCAGCTAGGCTTTTCCGAGCATAAATTTAAATATAACTCTACACAGTTCGTTCCATAAAGATAATTCCAAAAATCGCTGAAGGTCAATTTGGGGACAGCGACGAAATTACTTTGTTTTTGGGATGGAACTGCCGTGTTTAATGCATCAGCTGTTAATCAGCTGTTTTTGGATCACGTGGAGCATGCGCGTAAGTGTGCGCCGGACGGACAAAAACAATACGATCTGCAGTGCCGCACTATTTCTCGGACGCTTGTCCGCCGGTGAATAATTCCATATTTCTCTGAAAGATGCTCAATTCGTAAGTTCAGAAATTACCGTGATTTATTCCTAAGACATTATCCTAGACCCTTGGCTGTCTTGCAAGCTATTATTTTAGAGATATATTCAGAATTTATCCTGAAACATACGTTGCGAGCACAATATAATCACTTTTTTTTTTTTTTTGGGGGGGGGGGGGGTTTTTTTTTGGGGGTTTTTGGGGTGGGGTGGCGGGGTTTGTGGGTTTTTAGTTGCGGGGGGGGGGGGGGGCGTTTATAAACATAAAACAACTTGATGCATACGGGAGGACGAGCATAAACAGGTGGCGAAGAGTTGCTCGTCAAACATTCCTAGCGGTTTCAAAACAAATATATAAAACATACTTAAACAATCGAATTATAAAATGAATGGGAATAAAAAGGGTATAAAAGATACAAAAGATATACAATTTTGTGCCTGCTTACATGAAGCCATTGGGTTCATGGAGGGGCTATTAGAAAGAACTTGGCCAGAAGAAGTGAAACGCACAAGGGGGATTTAAGCCTCCGAAGCGTGGTACTCCACCTCTTCTGTCGAGTCCTCCGCAGCTCATAGGGGTGTTCAGAACATAGTGATAGCGCTACAAGTGGGTGTTTAAGCCCGACGCGGCCGAGTCTTTCACGGACAGGACCGCACAATGGTTGCCCCAAAAGAGGGGTGTCCCCTGCTACAAAGATCCCGGTGGTACACTCTGCCGTGTCACGCCCATCCCTCGCCCTACGCCTTTAAGGTACTCAGTTGTACCTCACCTTGTGACTGAAGTCAACTCAAAAATATATTCTGGCAATTGAGACAAGTCTTCAAGCACGTCTTGTCCTCTTGAGATTTAGACCCAGAAGTGATTCCTTGAAAGTTATGAGGTTGTTATTACAGTTTTCTAGGCGGACAGTGCCGGCGGGCGCGGCGTGGCAGTGCGTGGTTTGGTCTCACCACTGGAATCGGAATACTTGGACCTCATAGGGTAATCTGAGATTGGCGAAACGTTGTCCTAGACCTTTGACAAAAGCCTTTTTTTTTTGTGTTTTTTTTTTTTTTTTTTTTTTTTAATTTTTCTTTTTTTATAAATTGATTTGGTATGTGTTTAAAATATCGAAGTCTATGAAATTTGACGATAAAGGTCATAATTAAGAGCTTTAAATTAATACTTAACTGACATAATCTCGAAACTCAATGAGCCTAGCCCGCAGATAGTGTGGATTTTACTGGACATACCTGAAACGAATGCAAAGAATTGCGAACGCGCTAACCTTACACAAAATGCGTCCTACACCACAACTTATCTAACGTGTTTTACGAAAAATAAATCAGTTTGCAATGAATTTGTACTTAGATTTGGGGACAGGGACTTTTGGTGACTTTCCGTGCTAAAATGAAAGTCCGACTCGCAAGAAATGAAGGACTTATGAAGGATTTTAATGAGCGAATTTGCGATCTGAATATGATTTTTTTGCGTGTTCTGAGAAGTAACGGGGAATTATGCAGTACGGAATTCGGGTTAATGGGCCGATAAAATGACCCGTTGGCATTTGTGGAACGAAGGGGCAAAGAAGCGACGAAATTAACGAATTAAATTGATTCCCAAAACAAAAAGGAAGGCACTATCTGGGACAAAAAAAACTAGCCCTATGGAGTTCTCATTTCACTTCCCCCTCCCCTTACACACCATCGCCCAATCGAAATACCTAGCCTTGGTCTTTTTGTCATTAATGAACCCGCTAGAAGAAAGGGTGCGATCGCAGATTCGATTTATTGGTCGCGCAACATGTTTACAACACACATAAGTTAACGTGCTGCACCACCAAAAAGGGGCCCCCACTTATCTGAGCCTTATCCAAGCCAACATAACATCATAGGGAGCTTGACAGCAATACAGGACCGCAAGCATTGGCTCAGTTTGTGGGTGTAACCATGCGCACCAACACTCTACACAACCATATTAGTTTGTTATAAAAGTTTAAAGAAAAAAAATGGACATAGCAATGGAGATCAGGGTGGATCGTCCTCTGAAACTAATCAAAGTTTGGCGTTAAAACATAATACCAAAATCACAATTTTTGAATCGCAATTTAGCGGCGACCTGGACGCGTTGAGGATAATGTGTTGTTCGGACTAGCCCTTCCGAAATCAACACCGAGACTATAACCGTAGTCAGACTTTCCACATAGGCTACGCTAGAGCCTCGACTTGCTGCTATTAAATTCCAAACTTTTGAGTCTGTCCTCCTTAAACAGTATTTACGTCATAAATAGCCGTATCTATAACCTTGGAATGTTTATGAGGTGATCGTTTTAATGCTATCCAACATTTACGAGTTTACAAGCGTAAACCATGAGCCATCGGCTGCTGTCCTGTAAATAAAGATGACCTCATGTGTCGAAGGTCATACAATCTCATGTCCTAACATCGTTAAACAGTAATCCTGATTGGCTTAAACGATCCAACCCAATCAATTAATCAGTGTTTCACTTAAGTTTTATTAGTGCCAGTTCTATCACACTGCGTATCGTCTGATTACAATTGATGGAAATATTGCAGAATTATAAAAACGAGAATATAAAAACAATTTTTGCTCGTCAATCTTTGCTAAATATTCAATTTTTGGCAGAATTCAACAGCCAGTGGTCTAGTAACACCCGTGTTACCATATCATGGCATCAGACCGTGGGAATTTTGTGCAAGGCAATAAACAAACATGACCACCGCGTATTTTAAATCTAGACGCGAAATTGGTGACCATGGCAACGGGCAGAACAGAACGTCCAACATTTTAAATCATACAAATTGTGCACCAACTTTTCGCAACATTTTCCACCGGAAATATTCACGATAAATTACGGAATTTCTCGTCTCAAACTTATGTTTTTATCTACTCACTGGATAGGCAACATTTCTGCAATCATGGCAATGCTTGAATGATCATTGACGTTCTTCATGGCAATTGGCATTGGTCCTGACTGGAGCAAGTTTACAAGCAGGAAGGCAATCAATTATGGACGAATTGAATTAAAGTCTTAAGATTTGTCAAAACTTACTCGAGCCTCAAGGTAAGTTTCAAGTGAAATGTACAGGTGAACAAGCATTTTGTGCCCTGTATTAGGCCTACACTACAGCCTCAGGCCTATCTTAATTAAATATGTGACAGGTGTCGAAAAATGTATAGTTCGCCGCCTGAACAATTATCATATATCAGAACTCAGAAATTATCTGACCAGTGCATGTACATTATTTTAACAATGACCGAAATGAAGGGGAACACGCAATGCATGATGACTGGCACTTTTGAAACGCTGAGAGGTACCCCTAACCGAAGTCCCGAATTAACCGAAGTCCGAAGAGATTATCCCAATAATTATCCAATTATGAACCAAGAACCCGATACCATAGCGTGTTGATGTTGCCGATTTGCTTAGGTCAGAGCCCCCACACTGCGGGTCAGATGTACTATTTTGTACGCGCTTTCAAAACGTACCTGTTTCAATCAATACGTCAATCAACCTGGTACAGAATCGCTCTTTCCAATGTAAAAACTTGCATCTCATTCATTTGAAATATCTCCCAAAGAAGGAACATGGAGCAAGTTCAGCAGGTATCTCTTTCTCGCGGGAAAGGCTACATTTCGACAATTCATGTACATCAAAGATAAGACGTAAAAGGGCAGACTCTACCTGATATGCAACCGCAGAAAACACGGGTGTAAAGGCCGTGTACGGTGTGTGCCAGAGAAGTGAAATCGCGCAAAAAGTTCATAAAGCCAAAAAGAAAACAAACAAATTAAAAATATTTTTAAGAAAATGAGTTTTGGAAAGTGTTTGTAATTAATTAAGCCTATCAAAGTTCACTAACAGCAAAACACAAAAAAAACAAGACAATAAAAATAATATAAGTTTTTTGGAAATTTTTAGAATTAATTTAATGCCTATAAAGAGTAAATAAAAGGGCCCAAAAGCAACAAGATTTTGGAAAGTATTTACGAAAAAGAAAAAATAATTGTTTTAAGACATTTTTATTTTTTTTAAAATTGAAAAAGGCCAAAACAAACCTTAAAATAAAATCACAATGAAAACATTTTTTTGGAAAGTGTTTGGAAATTAATTAAATGCCATTAAAAAGTTCATAAAAGGACCGCGCAAGCCAACATTTTGCAAAATAAAAAAACAATAATTGGTTGAAAACATATTTTTAGTATTTGGAACAATGACTTTAAAAAGCATAAAAAATTACAATAACGCTTTTTTTTCCCCAAATCAAACAAGTTTTTTAAAAAGACATAACCGAACACTACCAAAATAAAGAAAATACGGACCATTGGTCCATTATAAATAAGCATGTTCCATGCGTATGCACTTCCAGGGCATGTCGCCGCCATGTCTGCACTAGCCGCCTCAAAGAGGTCCTCGCTCGATCACTCAATCACTTGCCTATTGAAAATCGAAGTAATCCCGTCATTGTTATTACTTGGTTTAGTAGTGGATTGCATCTTCGGACTTAAACAAATTCGGACTCCGGTAGGAATGCGCGCTGAGACATAAAAAATCAATAACATTACAAATACAATTCCATGACTTGATGGGGACTGCCACTTCCACGTCTTCGCATGTCCTTGTCAGTAGCTTCTTCTCCATCGGCCCATGTCCTTGGATTTTGTGGTTTGGCACAAAGCCTGAGTCCTTGTCTGGTACTAGAGGTAGATAAATTGATCTTGCCGATGCTGGTTGACGTGGTCCATCATGTCATTCTCACTTCTCATAAGATAGGATTTTTAAACTCCTATGTTAGGACTTTCAACTCTTTTACTTGTGTGCAACCTGCTTGGGACTGTAATTTTAGGCTTGTATTTTCGAGTCACCTTTTTATAACTTTGTTGACTTACATATTGTTAGATGTTGTTTCAATTAAAGTGGGTGAAATTAAATTAAGCGCTATAAGAAAAAATGGACTACCAGATTCATTCCAACAACTCTCCTACAAGCCCTATACATGGGCAGAAATAGCGTCTCATGCGATCACCCCATACCCGAAACGTTAGCCACGATGTATGCCAGAAATCGACCTGATTGCCCTTAGTTTTGGTTAAATCTGGTTGTGAATAATTTTGAGCCTCATTTTTCACATTCAGAATTTTGAAAACTTCCTCAACACCTGACACAATATAAAACTTTCTTTGGCACTTTGTATAAGAAATTTCTCCAGACGTTCACCAGTTTTTTTGGTTCATAAGAAATAAATATTCAAATCTGGATTTTTATGTAAACATTGTAATAATCTTCTAACACAATCAGAAATTGCTATTTACACTGTGGCTTTGCTCGCACACATAGCCGATCTATAACAAGTCTTGTATTTGACTTTACAAGTCGTATAGATTGATTCCATAACAGTGTGGCTAGTGCTGTTCTCCTGCTCTAGTCTGATACGGGGTTTCCCCCAGACATGAGTCTCGGTAACATCTTATATCTATTATATATAATATATATTTTTTTTTTATCTTTTATGTACTACCAGCGCCTTATTTTGCGCACAAGCTTTTGTATACGATGTCCGAACTTATTTCTATATTTTTTTAGGGTCTTTGCCATTGCACATTTGGGATTTAATCCTACTTTATTGTGGTACATTAGTAACAGACAAATTCCCGATTCGTACTGTGGTTTGTTAAATTAGTCTACACAATCACATTAATTATTCTTTTTGTTTGTTAATGGCAAAGAGCGTACTTTTTCAAAAGCGACCCTCAACTACTATTATTCCTTATCCTTATATTCCTCTTAGTTCAATTCTCAGCATCCAAAATTTTTCCAGGATTCTAATGTCACCATTAGTGGCACACATTTAATAGGTAATATTCTGTGCTGCGTCCTTTTCGGCAATTATACACACACCTATTTATTTATGCACAACACACAAATTAGATTTCTACACACACAAATGGAACGTTCACTTCTCACACAATTTTTAACTTCTTTTCTGTCTTTAGTTGTCCCTACAATACCAGCACATATTTCATATCATAAAAGCGTCTGAACACACTGAACCAGCGGTGTGCAGTTTACACCGCGACTTATGTAAACTTAAGAAACACTAATATTTATATTTTGGTACCACTGTATTTTTTTTTTTTCCTTGTATCTACTGCTTAAAACATCAACTCCG